>JAGGAR010008101.1:0-24651 GCA_017657315.1 Termitomyces sp. K1Ag
GTGCGGTTCATGTGCCGCCTGCCGGGTTCTGAGCCTGAATCCCTGGCCAGCTTTCAAAGCCAACCAATGTTCAAGCATGATCAGTGACTTACATAATATGACAGTGAAAAATACATAGATTTCTAGATACATAGTAGAACCCGACATAGGGCAAGGCCCCAACGAGGTATAGGAGATAATCAAAAAAAAAAAAGTTCGCAAATGATGTATGCGCTGCCACAATTGCGGGCAATGACTATGAGCAGGCCAAGATACCTGGGCTTCATCTTTTGGTTGTGCAACATTTCGATTTTTGTATTTCACATGAGTACAAGTGCGCCTCTAGTAAAGTTATAATTTTGAATGGTAGCAGCGAACTCTTCCTCGAAGCAAATGGCGACTTTGCAGCGGTTGGCAAATATAATACTGTGAAGTTGTTCAAGATGGTTGTGACGTCGCTGCAAGTCAATCGCACGTCGGGCAATAAGGTCTGTCATTGCTAGTATAGAATTGGGCGGTGGTTGCAAGTATGTTGCTTCGACGATGTCAGCGGGAAGTAATGGATGAGTGCCTGTCACTGCAAAATAGGGAGAGCAACCCATGTGCTTGCGGACTGTAACACGCTCAGACCAGAAAATTGAATACGCTGATTTGCTCCAGCGTGACTCGTCTCTGTCGGCCGCTTTGAATAGCACTTGTCACACATTGAAATGGGATTGCTCTACAATGCCGTTGGCGCACTTATTGTAACTGGAAATGATATGCATGAATCTGTTCATTCGGTCAACCCAGTCGGCAAACTCATCATTGTTGCTTTCATTGATTTTGGGATCATCAGGCTGTTGCAGTTGGCGCAAAAGTCCATCGGGACCATGAAATGCACTTTTGACATGAACCAACTCAAAGTGGAACAATAGAATTGCTACTATCCAGCAATTCATACTCACCAATGGTTGAACATCAGGGTGTTGGAGCATACCCTTAATGTAGCATGCATCAACTTCCACAATGAGGTTTTGTACGCTGATAAGATACATGCGCATAGCCTGAAATGAGCGAAATAGTCCATATAGCTCAAGCTTGGGTTGGCTATAGCGGGACTCATGCTTGTTAAGTGTAATAGACCCAAAGCAATTATAGTGGTGCTGCTTTCTGTCTTTGCTCGAACATTGGCATAAAAAGTAACCAACAGCAATGTACAAAGTGTTGACTGCTAGAATAACTGGATCGGGTGATTTGTAGTCGATCGGAACCAGTGGGTTCGCTTCTTTCAGAGCCTGAACAAGATCTTTCTGTGCAGTGATTTGTAAGTCGCTAAATTTGAAGGGGATATCTTTGCACATGAGTTTTATGATATGATGGGCATGGTGCGCGAAGTTTTTGACAAAGATGCGCAGCACACCAATAGAACCCAAGAACGCACAAACTTCAGAAATCGTTCGGCAAGGACACCAGCGCTCTAATAGAATCAAGCGACTTTCCTCTGGTATGCACCCTTTGGGCATACAGACATGACCGAGGATTTTGATGGTCGGCAAACAGAGTAGTAACTTGTGACCTGAGAATGTACCGCCGGAATATTTCATGCGCTGTAGTACACAATTTAAGACCTGGAAGAACTCCCATAGCGCTAGTCAAATGTTAGGATTTTTGAGATGGGTAGTGGGCACTCCGTCAATTAGTTGCCAATCTTTCGGTCCTTTGACGCTGACGTCGTCTATAAAGACCAGCACGTAGTGTGGAATCTCTGGTTGAAGTATGAATACAACATCATCGTGAAAGATTGGTACGGAGTTGGTCCAACCCATCGGTAAGGTGACGAGTCGTAGCGTGCCAAGAGGAGTCTGAAAGGTCATGAGGTCGTGTGAAGTGGGATCAATTAATCACTCATCATAGCCAACATAGAGGTCAAGAGTGGCGCCGCAGATGCGCCCGGCAAAGGATTCGGTGATGTGATTGGGAAAAGGTGGTACACCAGAATGGCGGATAGTAATGCAATTAAGGGGTTTAAGACTATGAACGATGCAAAGCTTTCCGTTTTTCTTCAACACGCAGAACCATTGGGAGCGGTAGGACAAATTTGAAGGCTCATACACACCAGCGCTGATCTTATTTCATATAATCTCGCAAATCTCTGGCTCAAGTCCTGGCGGTATGGAAATATTGCACTCCACCCATGGTACGTGCGGTATTGTCGGGATGACAATTGGCAGAAAGTATGTCAGATTGAAGCTGCCGCGCTCTGAGTCCTCCCAAGCAAAAGTGTTACTTTGTTTCACGACAAGGTCTATTAGCGTGTTTAGCTCATTGGTCATTAGAAACCTGGTGTCATGGTCTTTTACAAATTTATTCTTGCGCTCAGCAGTGAATTGGTCGGTCGGCACAAATGTTGGCGGATTTGGGTCAAGTATCGGCATGTTTTCCAGTGGATCACCGAGAATCTTTCTTTTGATATGAAATGTCTCTGGAACACTGTCAGCGACGGGTTTGATCTTCAGCACCACTGGTTTATACTTTTTCTTTACTTGAACTCCTTTGCGCTTGACTGGGCCGGATTCGAAGACATAGGTAAACAGTTCATCAGTGTCGTTTTTGGCGCTAGATTGGCTGGCACTCATCATGCTGAGCAGAGGATTGAAGATTTTGTCATCGCTGTCTTTCCCTATAAAAATTCTACCTGTGGCAGTGTCAGCAATACTACAACCATAGTCTGAAGTTGTATCGTAGTGCGGGGAAACGTAGGTAGAAGTTTTGGGGGTAGCACGTCTAAGTAAGAAATTGTCACTAACTAAAACGGAGTCAGTGGTAGCGAAGTGAGGAAATAATTGGGAAGCGGTAAGGTATAGGTAAGCTAGCACAGGATTTTCTTTATACTTGGAAGTATCGTGCAGTAGTGACTGAGCGGAATCAGTATATAGTTCGTGGAAATTTTGTACATGTGGGTCGGTATGAATAGAGTCATTGCTCATACTACAAATATTCAAAAATTTAGACGCGGCACAACACGATAGTATAGAATCGTCAAGAAAGGCATACTGTACAACTTTAACGCTACCTGTCCGATGGTCATATTTGAGCGTAAGCGCTACATCTCCATGATCGCTTTCGATCACTTCATCAATGCAGGGCAAAAAAGGGTAGGTCACGTCGGGTGACCAATCGGTCAGAATGAGGATGGTAGCAGCATCGGTCGGTGTGTGCCATGCTCGTGGGTAGGAATAGTTCAGCGAGTTTTTGTGTTTGGGTTGGTCATAGTTAAGAGCGTCGTTCCTTCGTTGATGGTAGCAATGACGCTCTTTGTGAGAACATCAAACGGTTTGCCGAGTAAAATATCATATGTGGGTTGGCGAATGATGTGAATCTGTAAGTATAGGACTACGTTGTGGAACAGACAGGGGACGTTGCGCATGAGGCCAAGGGAACAGTCAATGGTTCCATTTGCGCTTTGCATATGCAGTATTATCCCCGGGTTGTAGGTTAGACCGATCTTATTAGCGATCTCTTCCAACATAGAAATTATCTGCAAACCGCTGTCCAAAATACATTCAACGTTTATCTGTCCATCCACCGTGACTTTGATGGAGCGCAGCGCATCAGATTCACGCTACCATGAAGGTTTTGGGGATTTCGCCCTCCAGTAACTGTTTCAAATAGGTAAGGTACAGGTTGCTTGCGGTATTAGTATCCATTTTCATTTCCATGTCAAAGCGATTTGGCAGGAAAATGAATTTGGATTGTTGCGCTGCGACCACTGGCGCTGTCCATGTAAATAACGCGTCGCTCATTCCATCATCCATCTCCTCTATTGTCACCGACGTCGATGCTAGCACGTGCTTCTGAGTTACTGACTGGCAGACTAGGTTTTGCACGTCGGGCGCAATGCTCAGCACCTCTCCGACGGTCATGGTAACTTTTGTATTGAGGAGTTTGCTGAAGATTTTGGTCATTCGATCGACTGAGACAATGGGCGCTTCGTTACAATATTGGCCATCTTTCTTTTTGTTGGCCTTACCGATAATTTTGTCGACAGGCAGCACGTAGTGATGTGGTGGAATACCCATGAAGGGGTGTAGTGGGTCAGCGCTCGGCGCTGTGTCTGCTTTGGGCTCATCTTTGACTGTAGGTTTCATCGGTGCTTTCCCTTTCGCTTTCTTCTTCTGCGGCTCTGTATCATCATCGTCGGTATTCAGGTTTATAGGTGGGGATTGGGTGGTTTCGGGCTGAATTGGTTGCATCAACAATGGATTACTAGAGCCTGCTTCGGCATTCGGGTGCATGGGGTGATAATCAGCTAGCGGCCACTTTGCTTTCAGGACGTTGACCCCGTTGGCGATTTGGTGCTTGCAAAATTCTTGAAGTTCGAGCTGATCCTGTTTATATTGTTCGTGCAGAGCATCAAATTCCTGCTGAAGATCACAATATGCTTGGCCATCTAATGGCAGCTGTGGGACATTACCGGATGATTTTGTGGGTGTTACCGACTCAAAGAGCATAGTTTGAATAGTTGCCTGTTGGACTGGTTCGGCGCTGGCATTGGTATTGGCATTAAGATTGCTGGTCACAATGTTTCCAGGGTGTAGGCAATGCCACTCATTGATGCGCTCTTTATAAAGAGTCTTGTCGTTATAGAAGGGAATCCAGGCGCTGGTCGGTAATATGACTTTGTTTTCGGCATTGCACCTGCATTTTCCGTGCAAGATATATTCTTCCAAATCGTTGCAGCGCCTGCAAACCATCGTATGATGAAGACCGCCACAGAAATGGCAGCCATCAGGCAAAGGTGGTCAGTTCGGTCAGGCTGCCGCTGACAATCCAGCAGCAATGGTAGCGCTAAGTCAATCAATCGTGGAAGTTATGGCTGTATTGACGATGTCGCTGATCTCCTCTTTCTTAACAAAGCCGCCACACCACCTCCAGAGGCAAATGGTTGCGTGCGCTGTTGTGCTTGTGGTAGCGCTGGCGGGGCTTTGTTAGAAAGGTCAGGCGCTGGCAGCATACCACTGAGATGCAGATGCAGCGCCGTCGTCTGCAATGTTGCTGTGTTGGTATTGTGTAAAATCCATTTGCCGGCTTTGTAGACTTGCAAGACATCATAAGGCTCGTTGGGATGGTGATTAGGTATTAAGATTTTGACTCAGCAAATAATCTTGGTCCAAAGGCTTGTTTGAAAGCCTTTTTGGAACTCGTGATTTGCTTCGCTCATAGCGATTTGGTTATGGTCCATTAGCCATTTCATGATTTGTTGGAACACGCGATAGTAGTCGGATAGCTGTCCACACATTGTGATACCTCGAATGAATGTGTCTCTGACATGTTGCTCAAGATCGTTTAGGGTCCACTTTGCTTCTTCTTCTGCACCAGGATATAATTGAATGATCGCCGCCTTCCACTCGTTGTAAGTGTAGCAGCGCTGTTGCAGCGTAGGAGCATTGGCAGTAGCAGGCAGCGTGAACAATCCTCCATACTCTTCAAGTCCCATCCAGAGTTTGGCGGTGTTGTAAGTTACATAGCGCACAGCAAAATCCTTCTTTTGCGTGTCCTCTGTTATGTTGCAATCTCGAAACAAGTACTCCAATTCTTTGAAGTAATAAGGAAGCTCACGGGGCTTACTCTTGTTCCATCTCAGTGCAGTGGTATGTCTGCACATCGGCATACGGTTTACATTAAGTTCGTCAGCCATTCTGCGTTGAGTTTGTGATTGAGATATAGGTTGATCAGGCGCTGTCGGAGTAGTTGTAAGTTGAACAATTTGAGTTGGCAAAACTGGAGTTCGTTGGCACAATGGGACTGAATAGAAAGTTTCAGAAAGCGGTGTGAGCGGCGATAAATCTTCGTCTTTGAGGGTCTGTGGTACAAGGTCAGCAATGTCATCAAGAGTTAGATGCGCTTTTGCTGTTGCAAGTTCATCGGCGAGATTTGTGATTAGCGGCAACGATGATGTCGGTGGTGGTGTCAGCAGATCAAAATGAGTTGGGAATGTAGGAGGCGGTGGAAATAGTGTGGTCTGACTAGTAGAAGGCGTGGGCTGTTGCTGTAGCACTTTGCGGCGACATTTCTGAGTTCGAGTTTCTGGCAGAATGATTGATTAGAACCCCTCACAGTGGGCTCCAATATGATGACAACACAACTTTCCTGAGGGTGCGCTTACCTTAAGAAAAAGGCAAACCCTATTCGCACAGCGCTTCTAAGACACTTGCGCACTAGAAAGGCCACACAAACAAAGAAAACACCCTAGAAAAGCTTTACATGTTATTTTTAAGATGCGAGAGTGGTCCTATCAGATAGCACCAGAGATTTGCTACAAGTCAGATATAATATCGACTATAGCACTAGCAGTGGGAAATTGGTCAGCAATGAGTGATCTCTTGTCAGTGACAGCGACAACAAGTGTGCGGTTGGGATTATGTAAGACTCAGTCTCAGGAAGACGAAAGTGGAACCTGTCGCTCAGATGTGTCGGTGATCGACTTGGTTCTGTCAGCGCTTGAAAGTTCTTATCGGTCGGTGTGCTAGAAACCTAAAGTTACATGGAAGGGTCAGCGATAAACTCTGTTTTAGTAGCGAATGAGTGCTCATCTAAGACTTGCGCACGCAGGGCAATGTGGAATGTAATCAGCAATAACAACAAACAAATGCAAGTGCAAACGTAGATGTAAATGCCAATACCAGTGCTAACTGGATACTAGCTGCTGACTAACCGACAATTGAAGCATAATGCCAATCAGGCACAAACAATTGAAGGCAATTGAGCACGTGCGCTTAGATTGCCGATGACAGCGAAAACACGTAGAAAGCACTTAACAAAGCAAAAAATGTGTCGAGAACAAGGAGAACAATGAGTGCGCTCTTACAGCAGTGTGCTCACTAATGCGTAGGGGCAGCAATACACTATATTCTGGCCTTATACTACAAAATCGAGGCTATATATACTCAAAATGCTGTGGAGTCAGGCATATCCTATAAGGAAAGCACTCCATAAAACATAATAAATGAGTGGAGCAAGTGCTTAAAATATCTATAGCTTCAGCACGGCTCCAACTCCAGCTCCAAAAATCAGTCAGCAAGAAAAACCCATTGGCCAATCATGTGAAAGTCACATGAAAGTCACATGCATGGTCATGTGACAGGTGCATCACATCCAATAGTAGCGAAATGTCAAGAAAAATGAAAAAATACATGTCCAGCACCGACAGCGACTCATCACTGTCCAGCGGGGACCAGCTAAAGTAAAGATGAGTAGCAAAATAATTAAAAAAGAGGAAAAACTTCACAGCAGGTTATATCTACTTGATTTTGGATAACAGGATCCCATCTCAAGATATGATCTCATAGAGCTTGAAGATAACCAGGGGTGCATTCCATGATTTAAAGGTGTTATAATCATGTGAAATGCATGGAAGATGTCTTTCTTGATTCTTGTATACTCAGCACCTGCATCAGGAGGAGACTCAACCAGTTTTCAAAAATGCTCTAAAAGTTCCATGTTTGGCTTGATGGCATGGAATAAACTTTGGTCAAATGTAACCTCTAATCAATCATAGTTATGAGTAGCACTGAAATATACTCCAACTTGATATGTACCCTTTTCTATCAAGCTTTGAGCTTCAAGCATTTGTAGCTCAATACTCTCAGCTTCTGAATTGTCCAGCTCATGTGGCTGAGGCTCCGATGGATTAGGCTCTTTCAAGTCAAGCTGATTGTCATTGTTGGGTGAGCAGGTCACTTGCAGGTCTTCTCTCCATGTATCTGGCTCAAATGGTAGTGCTGATAGACAAGGTAGCTCTTTAGATATGGCCTGACAAAAGTTAAAACCAATTCTGAATATAATATATTATATATGAAAGACTTACTATAGGTAAACGGTGATCAAACTTAAGAAGTGATATCAGAATCATGGCCTGAAAGGTACTATTAGGTGATGAGACTGCTGCCTGAAGCTGGCTGTATGTAAAAGCACCAGCTTTTGTTTTTCCAGATGATGTTGCTGGTAAAAAGTGGAGGACTGCTGCTGCAGACAGGCAGATGACCAAGTCTACATCAATCACAAGTCTACTTTTACTTGGTGTGGCAACTCAAATGCTGCTAATTGACCTGGGTTGAGACACTGCAACTTTTCCATAAGCAGCAATAGCACCTCCTTCTTGTATGAGAATAGACATGTGTGTTCCATAAGGTGTGCTCCACATAATGTGTTCAATGGGTGAAATTGTGGTGGCTGCTTCAAAAATGATGCGAGATGCAAAGACATCAAGTGTCACATAATGAAGCATCTCTGGTGAAAGGTGGTTATCTTCCCATCTATCATTCCTTTGTAGGTCATTGTCCTTCAAAAGATACATCCATGTTGTTTTTTCCAACAGCTTGTCAAGCACTCCAGACTCCTTTCTAGTAATGATTCCTCTCTCAATACAATACTCCTTAAGCTTGATGGTGTTGAAAGATGACTGATTTACAAGCTGCAGAAATTGTTTTCATAGGCATGTGAAATCTCCCTTTATATTTGACCCCAATTTTGAAGAACTGATTTGAGACAAAAAGTCATAGCAGTGAGACAGGAAGTGTATGATATTGGTGCACCTAGTTGATTATATTGTCAGTTTATAAATAAGAGTAAAGAAGAAAATACATACAGGGAGAATAACACAGAATCTGGCATAGAATGTGGAGCAAGTTGAAGGATTAACATGCCAACATGTCATGTCATATTCCACTCAGCATCACAACTGATGCACAGATGAGAAGCTGGGTCCAGGTCAAGCAGACTCATCAATGGAGCAAGGGCTTGCTCTGCAAGCTCAACTGTCCCAAGCATAATGGTCTGCAATGTTTCAGGCAGTTTCAAAGGTGTAAGACCATATGCTGCTGCAATAAGCACGAGATTTTGAGAGAGCAAAGGAAATGCAGCATACAAAAGTTATTTGTCTTATCAAAGAATATTCAGTCAATTTGAACATCAGTTAAAGATATATATACCTTAACTGGATCATCTGAAAATGCCACAGGAGGTTCAGGAAACCCATACTTCTTAATTGACATTGCTACAGTATTTAACAGTCTCTCACACTCATCATGGGACTTTGTCAAAGTCAATGCTTGTGCACAGATAAAATGTGAATCCATGCATGTCCACAATGTGTTGAAAATGAGTATTCTGTCAATTTTTGCAAGATGTTTGCTAACCTAGATATAAAGTGTAAGAATGGGCCTTCAAGTATTAAAGAAGGGGCTGTCACATGGCGCACCTTGTGAGAATCATCAATCAAAATTTGATCAGGGGCCAAGCATACCATATACTGGTTAGCATCATGCTCATCTCATTCAATTGCTTTGTTAAACATTTTGGTAAGATAATGTTTGCTGGGAATGAATCCTGGATATCCTTGTGAATTGCCAAAGTCTCCGAATGATGGTATATTTTGGGGGAAATGATCATATAATGTTGTTTGAATAGTCAGTATATCTTGTTGATCATTTGGAAGTTCAAAAATGGTCTCAAAATACTGAGCCTGTAAAATACCAAATCACTGTGTGTGGAGCTCTAGGAGAAGAGATCGAAAGCCACTAGGACCCATTTTATGTTGGTTTGATACACAGAGCAGACTAACAAGATTCCATGATAGGCCACCATGATATGAAAGGACTGCAGGAAAAGCAAGACATAGCCATGCTAGAAGTGAAGCCAGAAGTTCATGACACCAGCCATGAAAATGTGCTCAGCACCCTTTGCGACAGTAATATGCCCAAGCTACAATCTCATAATTATCATCAATATCCCATATTTAGTGGGGGGTGAGTGCTCCATTTTTTTTCTAGGACTGAGTGGCAACATGGACAACAAAGTTCTTCAACATAAAAGTGGAGAAGCCACAAAAAGATCCGATGTTGGTACAAAATTGGGGGATTAAAATGCTTCTGAGAAAGTGATATAACAGGCTCAAGAGGGTAGATCCAGAAGGAAGAAGATGATGGCTTGATAAGACTCCACCCTTTTTTGGCAAAGATCATTGGTGCCACAGTCTCAGCATAATAGCTGTAGAGCCAGTCTGGCATGTGTTTTGGCTAAGGAAACCATGCTTTAAAGGTGTCCTCAGCTTATCATCAAAGATCTCATGATTTAAACAGACAATACCTTTGGTTTGAGCCTTAGAGTTGAGACCATGTTGTTCAAATCTCCTATCTGGTAGATCATCCTCATTTTGTGACTCCGTATCATCATCAGATCTATCTAAATCCTTGTCTGTTGCTTGAAAGATTTGGCCTTGGGTGAAAAACAGTTCTATATCAAGATGTAAACCTCAGTCTAAATATAAATAGGTACAGGTAAACTCACGTCTGTCCGAGTGCTTAGCAGCTTGGCTCAAGTGTTCATATTGTGTTTCATTGAATGTTCTTGTTGTACCTGATTGATCTTGGGTCAATGTAGAGTGTAAGGGTGATTCTTGCTGAGAAGAAGTTGATTTCCTGTCTGAGGAAAGTGATACTATCTGTCAATGCTACTACTCATCATTTTAATCAGTATCTGTTGCTTCACATACTTTTTTGAATTGCCTCTTCCTCAACCTGATTGATTTCTCAGATGAAATCTGAGCTGTAATCATCATCAAAGCCATACTCATCACTATTCTGTGGATCTGGCATGGGGAGTTGTGTGAGTAGAGGAATACAATTTGGAATGATGCTGTGGACTTGCCATGCACTATCTCATCACTAACTGACGTTTTAGGATTTGTTGGTGGGCGTCCACATCGAAGAGCACCTGGCGGTCGAGGTCTATCTTTTGATCCCTTTGGATGGCCTCGTTTTGGAATAGGACGAGGCTGGCACTCAGTTTCCTCGGGTTCTGAATCCATCGAGTCCATGAAGAGGTGAAATCACATTCAGGATGGAGTAAAACGTGGATTACAATAAAGTATATATAGAAATGTATGAAAAGAGAGAATGACAAGAATGAGAGCTTGTGCGGTGGCACGCGTTCAGGCAGAAGCACGGCAGGTAACATAACATGGCAGATAACATGGCAGATAACACATTCGGAATTTGCCGGGCAGATAACGGCAGATAACTACCCAGTAGATTGGTAGGTAAACCGTCATATCCCCGATTGCTGGTGGGACCTTGTACAAGCCGGTGCCGGCTTGTACAAGCTCCTCCAGGTCACCAGCCCCAAGCTCAACAAGCTAGGTTTGAACCCCTCACCAGCTCAGATTTTCACTAGTTTTTTTGGGGCTCTTTATGCTTTTCAAACCTTTGTTTCAATACATCATGTTACCTAGCACATACATTATTATTACATGATTCCAATGCCAATTTTCTCTCAAGATGGCTTTGCTACGACTGAGCTCATCGGCTGGTGGCTGTGTCACCAGCTGTCAAGCCCACCAGTGATCGGGGATATTACTGATGTCCCAAGGGTTGTTCATTGACAAAAGCGACTCCGACTGTTGACAACCGTTCCAATATCGATAGGTACTGAGGGCACGGTTCGAAATTTCAATCTGTCCAACTCGGAGCACGGCTTCTTTGTCCCTCTCCGCTCCAGCCGGAGTTTGGCCGGAGTTCCCGAACTTTTCCAAAAGATGGAAAACAAGAAATCAACGATCCATAACGTTGTTGTTGCGATGTCACTGACAGATTCATTATGTGATAAAGACCGGTACCGACGGTAGACTTCGGGCATACCGTGGGTGGAGACGGAGTTCCCGAACTTTTCAAGTTCCAAAAGATGGAAAATAAGAAATCAACGATCCATAACGTTGTTGTTGCGATGTCACTGACCGATTCATTATGCGATAAAGACCAGTACCAACGGTAGACTTCGGGCATACCGTGGGTGGAGACGGAGTTCCCGAACTTTTCCAAAAGATGGAAAACAAGAAATCAACGATCCATAACGTTGTTGTTGCGATGTCACTGACCGATTCATTATGCGATAAAGGCCGGTACCAACGGTAGACTTCGGGCATACCGTGGGTGGTGGCAACGCCCACACGTACAAGTAATGAAGTATTAGGGTGTTTCACAGTAGCCAATTTGGTCCTAGCTTGATGTTCGACTTGTGAAACCTAAGAATGAAAATTCAATGAAGTGCCATCAAATTGCACCAACTGGGTTATAACTGATATCTCCCTGATTTTCCGGTCATGAGAAATTGTGCATCAAGTTGGACATGAAGTTGGGATCAAAGTTGGGACACGTTGGAACCGAAGTTTGGGCACAAATTTGGCTACTGTGAAACACCCTATTGCATATTTGTATGTGCTATGAATTAGTCGTTACAGAGTAATCTTAGGCTGACAGTATAAAATGCTTTCCCTCCCCCCCCCCTCTCTCCCATCAAACTTGAAAGGCTGTCAACAATCTCAAATCTTGTATTCTTGTCACCCCAACAATTATACAATGGTTCAATACCGCATCCCAAACCTCTTGAGCCACCTGCAGATATACATCAAACCTAACAACCCGAACAACGACTTTCTAACAGCAGAACATATGGCATGGGTCGATGCATGTTGCTCTGTCAGTGATGCACACAGAATGGTAGAAACAAACCTTGTAGTCGAGCTTATATTCCAGTACTGAATTTCCCGTCTAGGCCTGGAAGCATGCAGAGATCCCTCTTCTCACTTCCAGAGTATTCCCAGAATCAAGTTTGGGGCCTTTGCGCATCTGCGTCGAATATTTGAAAGGTGCTTTCCTTCTAGACCAGCTAACGTAAGTACTAGAAAAATTCGGGCGTCAAGCTGAATACTGATGAACATGGATCTAGTGATGCACCCGCTACCACTGCTCAAGCCCAGAAATGGGCGGATATTTACAAGCAAGCGTTCAGACAGACACTAGGAGAAACCGAAGGACCTGCAGCAATCCTGAACCAGTGCGTAGCCTGAAATAGTCTTGGCGTTCAGCAACTTATGCTGCATGCATATCTTGTGATCCAGTTTTGCCAACCGCATGCTGAACGCCATCGAGGAACCCTACTGGTCTTATCTGCTCGAGAACAATATACTCCTCGCAGAAAGCATGGTGAAAGAAGCTGCCGATCGCGAAAACCCTGATAGTAAACTTACCCTCGAAATGTATACGAAGGCTCGAAGAGACACGATCGGCGCTCGCCAGCTTTTTGACATTGGGCGCTGGATCCACGGAATAGACATTGCTCCTAAGGTTCTGATACACCCTGACATTGTCAAAATGGAAGAACAATTCATTGACCTTGTTTCTCTTGCAAATGTCAGTCGTATTTCTCTCCCTTCCGAGTACCTACATCATGATCACTGAGTATTGGCCATTCTTCGCAGGACCTCTATTCGTACAGGAAAGAATGTTTCGAGCGTGACGTAAATCATAATTACATCACTATCGCTTTCAGAGATCCTACGACAGGCCTATGCGAGAACGACCTCCAGGGTGCAATTGATTACACTTACCAAAAGTTCTGTCAAGTCTTGGCAGACTTGGAGCACCAAAAGAAAGTGTTGCCATTTTTCGGGGAGAGCGAGGATGCCAAAGTGGCCAAGTACATTGAGGTGGTGACGGATGTCGTTGTTGGAACTATCCAGTGGAGTCTCGAGTGTGGGCGGTATGGGCACTTCGAAGTTGCTGGTACCCCAGAGGCACCGGACTGGGGAGATGTCATCTTTGATATGGATACCTACTAAGTAAAAGCTCATAAGCCATAAGTGTCCGCAACGGCACTGTTAGTTCTATTGATTTTACGAGAAAGTTGGTATGTGAATCGTGACCCACTACGTAGACTTTTTCAATTTTACTTTCATCCCTTTTCGAAAAACTATGGTGGGACACTTCCATCCTGAAACACGAGCAGTAAACACGAGGGGTTCGGACAAGAACTTGAGGCTTTAGAAGCGATTGTTATGCAGTCTGTTAGTGAAACCAATGGAGAGAGACTAAGAGACAAACATGGATTCAGGCCAAAAAGGGAAGTTACTTAGCCTAAAACGGAAGGATCTTGTATTTGGAAATTGGCGACGACTGGCATTATTTTCGGGAACTGCTGTAATTCGGACCAAGTTCGGATGCGCGCCTGATGGGCCGATGAGTGAGTCATTACTTACTGTTATTATGTAGTTTCAGTACCAGCCCGATAGACTGGCTGCGATTTGCGAATATAATGGGACTGACAGGTTTTCTACCAGAACTCGAAGTATCAAATGATGTCAACGAAGCGAGTCTTGTCCGAGTCGAGTCCTGGGTGGGTAAGCGCGGCTGCTACGCGAGGCCTAGAAGATAGTGTCTGTCTCTGCCGAGAACAGACCGGTGACCGTTCCCGAGTCAACGAAGACTACTTACTCGAGCTTGTCTCCGTTGAGGGGCTGGTCACCAGTCTATGACTCTATGCCGAGAGGCGGAGATCATGCCTAAAACTTGAGCCCCTCTGGTCTCAGGCTCTTGTAGCCTAAGGCCTCGATATCCAGATTCCAATCCTTTTTTTTCAATCTCGACATAAGGTGTATCTTCATTGAAACCCTTCTTCGGCTTACTAGTAGAGGCGGGACGTTTTAATGCATATATCGAACAAGCCACTGGCGAACTTGACACCTGGCCACCAGAACTCAGAAGATCAGTTTACTTCCCCTGCGAATGCTTGAACCACTCACCCACCGAAAGCAGAGGGAACTCTATACAACCGCCTTCTTGAATACTACATTACTTGATATATCGGCGATCTTATTTGACGCCAGAAGACAGGAAAGAAGATGAAACAGTCGAGATAGACATGGGCTGCCATTGAAGGGTTTGTAAGAGAAAAACGCTTTGTTATGCGTGCAGCATCAAGATACAATCGTGCATGAAATGTACGACGTTCTCAAAAATTACTCGATTCCCTGCCCATAGTCTACCATGATTCTTCAGCTCCTTAACATGCCGTCTCGAGTGTTTGGCATCTAGTTCACAACGGAATCAACATCAATGATGCACTAAAAAGGGACACTTACGTCTGGAATTCAGGAAGAAAACCGCAGCAATGCAGATCCGGTCGACCTGCGAGTGAGCTTAGAAGTACTTATGTCGAACTAAATTTCAACACACTCACAATCCTGTAATGGAGGGCATTCCCTAATAAATTCATAGTCAAATCAGCTCGTGGATGAGACTCACCTTATCAACTTGACCTGAAAGAAGGGAGGATTAGGTTGACAGAAGAAGAAAAGTCAAAAACCTACAAGGAGCATTCAACCCCCCGACGTCGCCTGGGTTACCTGGCATCGCATCCACAAATTGTAATCCAGTGAGGAATAGAACAGCAATCTTTAGCGCCTTGAGAAACATTTTCGGCTCGTCTCTTGAATTGGAGATGTTGACCAAGAAGGTGGTTGAAAACTTGAATGTGTGTGATGTCTCATACACCCGTCTCATTTATAGGAGTTTACACATTCCGACCCGAAGGCTAACGTAAGGTTCTAGAGTTTCGAAGTAAAGGGTCCCCACTTTGAAAAGGAAGAAACCGTGAAACCGTGACCGGTATAAGGGAACTGCCGCATGTCAGGTGGCTCAGTAGTCCTCATAAGAGGCATCTCTAGGCGTCGCAGGAGTACAATGTGACCCCCGAATTGCCGTCATCTCCCGCATAGAATCGTGTTATAACACGGGAACAACGGCTGTCGCATCCGAAAGACGTGGCTTGGAAGATGAGATACATTCAAGGCGGGCAACGCGGTTACCTTGGTCTTTAATTTAGAGCACCATCACTTACCTGGTACTTTGTCGGACGTTAGCAAGCTCGTAATGGTCGCGCTTGGCAAGGGAGCTCGAGCCTACATAGGGTAATCGTGGCGTGACGCGGGATCTGGCCACCCCGGTTGACCATTAAGAGAAAGTAATAGTAACACACCTGAATTATTGGGACAGATAATCCAACTCGTTGTGTCGCGCGCAAATCCGACGTTCCACAGTGTTACACTGAATTTTTCATTGCCGGAACGGCCAGTATTTTTGAACAAGTTGAGTGTCGTAGTAATCAAAGCAGTCACATAACCTGTCCAAAGTGGTAAGGAAGCACCGATTGATCCATCTGGCGTCTCGAGCCGCGTAGGTTGTCTCGGTTGATCATTATTGGCACGGTACCCGGGCTTCAGGATAAACGTCGTTGAAGCGGCATGGTGTCTGTCCTTGGATGACCTCATGTAGTAGTTGCTTCGATAAACCCGAAAATCCTCGTATATGCCTTTGTTGGAGGGTGTGCAGTAGAAGAGCGAAGTTTGAGCATCACTGCCTAGGCCTCAAGCTTGCGGAACTTATTTGAGAAGTGCCATAGATGTATATGGAAGAACGAAATACAAACACATCCACTCCCTAGCTTACCGACTCAAAAAGTCATGTGACTACAACATTCATTTTCACGCCCAATGAGTTGAATGACCTTCAGCACCTTCGTTTCCATGACCGTGGACCGAGCCGTGCCCGAGTCGTGGTGGCGGTGTAGACTTCTTGGGAAGGAGCCACGCCGGCGTCGTAGAAGTAGAGGTCAACGTTGAACCCGCACTTGTCGCGCCCGCAACCGCGGTCGTACTCGCCGCGGGTTCCTGAGCCATGGACTGCGTCTGGGGCTGGGCCTGAGGTTGCTGGTACGGAAGCTGTTGGGGTTGCTGCTGCTGCTGAGTGTCCGATGAGTACGAAAAGGACTGGCTGCGCTGAACGGGCGAGTTGACATATGATAGGTCCGAGGAGTTGGAAGAGAGGGTAGGGCGGACGTTTTCGCCGGGGTATGGCAGGGTATCAATGGAGGAGCGCGGGGTAGGGCCTCCAAGAGAGGTTTGCGGGTGTTGCTGGATCGGCTGGGCATCTTGCTGAGGCTGTTGCTCATGAACCGCGGGGTGAGCCTGGAGTGGCTGGACGGTCTGTTGCTGAGCCTGGACTTGTTGTTGTTGGGCCTGGGCCTGTTGCTGCTGAGCCTGACCGTGGGCTTGCTGCTGTCCCACCACCAACGGAGCAGTTGACGTTACTCCAGGTACTGAGATAAAGTATACAGCACCAGCGGGATCTTTACCGCCCTGAGCATAATACTGCGCCCATGCCTGGACGTTCGGGTCCGAATACGTCGTGCTGGGATTGAACACGTACGGCGGGCCTGTCTTCGGGGTGGGTTCCGGCGACTGTGAGGCCTGTGGTTCGGGCTGCTGCTGCTGCTGCTGGACTTGTTGCTGGGGCTGTACTTGTTGAGATTGAAGTTGGGACTGCGGTTGCGGTTGCGGTTGCGGCTGAGACTGAACTTGGGGCTGGGGTTGAGGTGACTGCTGCTGAGGCTGAGACTGGGTCTGAGGTTGGGTCTGCGCAGGGTAAGGCGTCGGGCCCTGGAGTCCGTAGGCGACATTCGGTTGTTGTCCGGCATAGCCTCCTTGAGGCACGTAGTTCGGTGCGGGTTGGGGACTCGTAGACTGTGCTGCTGCTGCTGCTGCTTGCATTTGAGCAGCCTGTGCATGTGCCACAGCTTGTGCCTGAGCTTGTGCAGCAGCCTGAGCGGCCTGGGCTTGAGCTTGTGCAGCAGCTTGAGCTTGAGCCTGCTGTTGTGCATACGCCGCACCCGCATCATAACCCGGCTGCTGCATTGGTGCGGGTGCGGGTGTGGGGAACGATGCGTACCCAGCTTGTTGGGGACCCTGAGACCACCCGTAACCTCTTCCTGCATTTGCGTTGGGCTGATAGGAAGGACTGCGGTAGGGTTGTTGTTCGTACACTGTGGGTATGCGATGGTGAGATTAGGGAAATAGATTTAGGTGAGGAATGAACACGTACCGCCGGTGTGTCGAGCGAGAGATTCTTCCATCATGCGGTCAAAGATCGTGCGTGCACGAACAAAGGTTTCGTTCATTGAAACAAGGTCGGCTGCAGAACGATTCGTGATGAATAGAGTATCATTAGCGAATAGTGAATGTGATCATGTACCCCGTTTCTGGCTATACTTGTCGATAAGCTTGACAATCTTCGGTCTTAGCGCCATGCTTGAGCGATATAATTCCTATCGAGGATATCAATTCAATCCCCAAACTAAGAAAACTTCATCTATGCGAACCTGGATTTCCTCGTTGTCTGCAAGGTTATCCTTAGCTGGGTCCAACGCGCGCAACATATTCAACAACTTCTCAACATTTACAGCTTGTGCAAACACCGCAGCCTCCTGTTCCGCCTCTTTAGCCAACTCAGCCGGCGTCGGCTCAGGCAACGGTTCCTACACACCACCGAAATCATCAATCAGTCATCCTTTGAACATGGGAGGATGGAACGTACAACATAGTTCACCGGAAAGATACCAGTACGGCCCTTGAGCTGCCCGCGCCACCAATCCTTGTACCCTCGATCCACAACTTTGATTACATCACCCTTCTCAAACCCGAGTTCGCCTGGTTCCGTCGGCTCGAAGGCGTGCAGTGCTCTAACACGCGTAACGATCGCATTAGTGGAAGAGGAGGCAGCAGACGTGCCCGCAGCCGTGGTAGTTTGCGTCTGTGGCTCGGACTGGTAGGAAGATTGAGGATACGACTGGGATGGAGTTTGCGTGCGAGGCTGAGTCTGCGTCTGAGTCTGGGGCTGAGGCTGGGGCTGGGGCTGAGGCTGATGGAATGTCTGCTGGTGTGCCAAAGGCGATGCAGGTTGAGGAGACGGTGTACGGGCCGGTACGTATCCAGATTGGTACTTTGGCGCGGCGAACGCTGTGTTCGATGATCCAGAGGGCTTTGAGCTGCTGCTTCCTGCACCCGAGCCAGAGCCGAAGCCGGAGCCAACACCGGAGGACGAGGAGGCTCCTGCGGGTGTGTAGGTGGACCACTGACTGCGCCCGCCTTTGTCTTTAATGGACATCTCAAGTACACGTTGGAGCTCCTCTTCTTCTTTACGACGGATTTCGTCATCAACGGTTGGTGGCGCAGCTTCTTCCGGAAGCTCGAACTTGTAGTCTGCCAATTACACGTCATACAAAGGGCTGATACCTAGTGAGATGGCGAACATACTTTTCGCTTTGAGAGCGTTGTAACAGTCTTCCATCACTCCGAGTGTTGGATCTTTTTCAAATTCCGCAGTCCATGTCCAGATCAGGCTCAATGCCCGTTTTTTCACTTTCTCGTGCGTTGTCTGCATTAATATTCAGTGATGAGACGAGACCATAACGACGAACAAACGTACTCGATCCGTGATGAGTTTCTCAAGCCCTTGTGTAAATGCTTTGGACGCAATTTCGCGATGGAGCTGGACATCGCAGTTCTTCGAGAGCGACTCAGTCAGCGATAGTGCGTAGAGCTGAACATTCGGATTTCGGTGCGCCAGGCGTTTCAGAATAGATGCTATGACATTATGTGCCCTGCTCGCATGTGAATGATTCGTAAGATGTAGCCAACAGAAACACGTACCCCTCCTGACCTTCTTCAACCACTTTGTCGCATAGATTCAATATAAGTTCCCAATTCTCGGTGGTTAGATTCTCGTCCGTGGTTTTAGCTGAGAAGGTAGGGCCAAATCAACTGAGGGTCGGGCAGTTGACATGGCACATCTAGAACACACCGACAATCTCATCGTATGGATTTGGAGCTCCACCTCCAAAAAGCGACATTCTCTATGCGTAGATTAGCTAGTGTAGTGGTCGATGTAGAGAAGACTGCGGATGAGTGGTCGATCGTTGAAGGCTAGTAGCAAGTATTGGTTGTGGCTGTGCATTACTTGCACACTTTTGCCACTTTTTGATGAAATCTCGTTGACCAAAACAGGAGCTAGGATGACGTGGAGCAGCTGACGCGTCGTCGCGTCCTCGAATTTGTGTCGAATGATCCTTATCAGAAGAAGTTTTCGGAACATCCATAATTCAGAAAAGTACGGCGAGTTCTCCTTCACATTAGTACTCGAAAGTAACTCATATTATTTTCTGAGATATCAAACAAAGGCAAGAGTTGCTACTATACATTGCGGTTATGGGAGCTGCGTGAGGTTGTACGGCATCACTGAATTAAAGTAACCGTCACCAGGGAGAGGAGTTCGAGGGAAGATCTAGACAGATGCACAGCTTGCACAGAAGTGCCAGGAAAAGTCTGTGTTAATCAAACTTGAATGACGGTATACTTATATGCTGCTGCAACTTGCAAACATAGGTGATCCTCATACAGAGATCTAGAAAAGGAGGATTTAGAATATCTGAAGACAAAGGACACCTATCTATGGTATGGATATGATCATGATAAGTAGACACCACATGTCAGATGTCATGTTGAAATCAGCTCTGTCAGGTGTTTTTACTATCTGATAGGGTTGATATAAGTACTTGCGCTAGATTGACGCGCCGGTATACCAGCGTCAGAAAAAGATGATATTACATAGGTGAGTCGTCTTGGGCGCAATACTGATGCGCATTGCGGAGGGATATGATGGGGAAAGACAAGGAGATAATAGATTCGCGAGAGACTTTCGCGTTATTGACGTCTGTTTATGCTCCCACTTTGGGACAGCTCGCGCTTCGGCCAAAAGTTTGTTCTCATACAGACATTCAAATTGAATATTCGAACCACATCTCTTCCATGGTCCAGGTGGGTATCTCGCGATAACCTTGTCTCTGTCAACCACCCGCTGATCTTAGTCTCCCGAAATTTCCAACTAATACTTCTCGAGGGTCTTGGGACAGCAGCTGTATCATGACGAGTGACTGGAATGCAATGATCATCGGCCAGCCACGCAGCGGCGCGTTCCTCCTTTTTCCTCTTCGTTGGCGTCGTTGACAACTTTCCTCGGACCTCAATGGACTATGCACGAAGGTCGTATTTACAGTCTCAAAGATCACATGTGGGGAGAACTACCGACAAGTCCAGCTTGTCTTGCACGTCAATCTCCTTTTCTCAACTAGGCCAGCAGGAAAGTACCTGTCCGAACATCCCGTGTTCGCTGCTCACAGCGTCGCGTCGGAAGTCCCTCAGCGTAGACCTCAAAGCATTCGGGATATCAATGAATATTGCGACAAAATCTCCATAGTGGGTTATATACAAATGTTCCCGGAATCCTAACCGAACCAACAATACCATTGCGGACGCTCGTGGCACTCCTCATCAGAGGGGATCCATATTAAAGACGACATCTCCCCAATTTGGTGCCTCTGCAGTCCCAGCAATCCCGAAGTGCCCGTATCGCGGAGTCGTAAGACTCCACTGGATGTTTGCAACGACGACATCGATCATCAATTGAATGTACCTGGCGACTTTGACATCTTCGCTCTTCCCGAACGACGGTAATACTTTCTTTTGCTGCTTAAAGTCTGCCAGGACTTCACAGAACTTTCGGCAGGTGTAGTCTATTGCGCCCTGTCTGTCGTTTTTGCGCAGTCCCGTAATGGGATCTCTGAGGGCGATCGTGATATAATTGTGGTGTGCGCCACATGCGAGCCATTCTTTCTTGTAGGAGTAAAGGTCCTATGGGGGGATGACTGCTGCTCAGAAACTATAGTGTAGGGGTAGAAAGCCGCTTACATTCGCAAGAAACACAAGGTCAGCGACATGTTCTTCTAGCTTGGTAATGTCAGGGTGCATCAGAACCTTACGAGCAATGTCGATTTTGTAGATCCACCGCCCAATATCAAGAAATGGGCGAGTGCCGATCGTGACTCTTCGAGCCTTCACATATGTCTTCAGGGTAGGTTCGGTATCAGGGCTTTCACGATCGGCAGCTTCTTTCACCATGCCTTCTGCGAGAAAAATATTGCTTTCGACTAGACGTGGCTGGTAAGGGTCCTTGATAACATTTAGCACTTGATCAACGGAACTATCTCAATAGATAAATGTAAGCCGCTGAAGACCGAAACTATTTCAGGTTACGCAACTGCTTTAAAATTGCTGCGAATCCTTTGGTTTCTCCGAGCGTCTGCCTGAATGCTTGCTTGTAGATATTTGCCCAATTTTGGGCTTGGGCGGTGGTATGGGGTTCATCACTAGGTGTATGTTCACCAGTATTCAGCTTGAAACTCAACTTTTTTAAAGAAAAATACTCACGTTAGTTGCTCTAGAAGTATACCACCTGCCAAATATTCCAGGCAGACACGCAAAGACGCTAAATTTGATTCTGGGAATGACATAGAAGCGAAAAGAGGTATATTTGTGTCCTTCCAGGCCTGGAAGAGGGGAGTTGGTACCGGAGTAAGTACAAGTTGAACTACAAAGATTGGCCATACCTTTTTGTGTGCAACACTGAAAACGCAAGATCCGTTTAGCCATGCCATATGTTCTTCCTCTAGAACATTGTAATTCGGGTTGTTAGGCTTGACGTGTGCTTGCAGGTGGCTCAAGAGGTTTTGGATCCGATATTGAACCATCTGAGTCATTGTAAGTGTTGAGGTGAAAAGAGTAAAAGACCTGAGAATCGTCGGCTGGTGTATCAAGACTGATAAAATTAGCAGGAGAGAGGGGATGCATTTTATACCGTCACAATCCTAGTATAGAACAGCTAGTTCACAGCAAAGTCAGAGATTCCGCAGTAATTTTCAGTACTTTCCATCAGGACACGGAATGAAATGTCACCGCTTCGTGTATCTCGTCGGATTCTACACAATCTCCAGACTGTAATCATTAGTATTGCCTATTCAGGGAATCGATACCATTTTGACTTGCTTATCTCATGGAACCTGTTCTCGCAATGTACAGATGGCTCTAGATTTTTTTTCAGTATGATGTTCTATGTTTGACAACTTGCCTCGTCCGTCGGACTCGGTGCCAATTGAACATACGGTCGCCATGAAGTCAACCATCTTCATACAACATGTCATCACAAATAGTAAGTACAAGGTGGATGTGACAGTTGGAATTGGCTTACGACGCCACCATGCCTCATCCTCCCGTAACGATCTGAAGTCACTACTTATGTAACGCTTCAGATTTTTGTTCGGATGGTATTTGGCTGCGATGCCGATATCGTAATAAGTGAAACCAAGCGAGCCCTGTCAGAGCATAACTTTCTTCAGAATGCAACATCTGGTGAGAGGTCCTGAGGATGTCTTTTATGGACATTCCTCCGATTGCTTAATAATAAGTACAGCGGCAAGCGCCTCGAGCTCACTTGACGAGGAGACCATGCGGAAGACCATTAACTTTTTTATACAATGAATGTCAGAGTTGGTCGGCCATAGACTGGTAACCACTCCCTCCACGGGTAGACTTGTATCCTCGGAGGGAACGGTCGCCGGTCTAGGTCGGCCAGTTTTGCTAGTTGACTTCGGACTTTTGAAAAATCTGAAGTCATGAAGCCTCGAATTTTCTTCAGATTCTTACGGGAAGTCATCCCGTTGATACTACTTACGGCATTACCTTGCCTAAAACATAGTCTCCTAAAGCAGACTTTGATGAAAACAGATGATAGTCGATCCCAAAAACATGTATTTTTCAAAGCCAGGTTTAAACTCCGCAACCTTCATCTGCGGCTTCCTTTCTGTGGTTCATTTAACTTTGCCTTCTCTTGAAGCTGTACCTAACCCAGTACGTTTTCTAAAGAGTATGATGGCGACATATTCATACGTTCGTGTACTGTCTACGGTATAATTAGCAGCCCTATGGGCCGGGGCCAAGTTGAACGGCCAATGATATCATGATGAACGATAACTTGGCATCATCATCGGTCCAGGCAATTTACATTTCTCTTTATTCATCTCCGTTCATGCCATTGACGCTTTTCTCAACAGACTGTACATGAAATTGCATCGACAACCTCAAAATGACATGAAGCGAGAACTACCCGATGCGCCTCCTTCAGTCCAGTTCCTCTCGCACGTCGACCTCCCCTTCATCAACCTAACTGGTCTCAAATAATCGTGCTTGCTGCTCACGTCGTCACATCAGAAGAAGTACCTCAGCATAGCTCTGGAAGCCTCAGGAGTGCTAATGAATTTAAAAGTATAACAAAGTCAAGATAACGGTCACATACAAATGTTCTCTGAAAACTAACCAAACAAGTAGTACCATTGCAGACACTTGTACCACTACCACTATTGTGGGCAGCTAGAGGGGGTCCATATCAAAGACGACATCTCCCCAATTCGGCGCCTCTGCGGTCCCAGAAATCGCAAAGTGCCCATATCGTGGAATCGTAAGACTCCATTGGATGTTTGCAACGACGACATCCATCATCAAATCAATGTACATGGCAACTTTAACATCTTCGCTCTCCCCAAACGACGGTAACACATTCTTTTGCTGCTCCAAGTCTGCCAGGACTTCACAGAACTTTTGGCAGGTGTAGTCGATTGCGCCCTGTCTGTCATTCTCATGCAGTCCTGTGATGGGATCTTTGAGGGCAATCGTGATATAATTATGGTGTGCGCCACATGCGAACCATTCTTTCTTGTAGGAGTAAAGGTCCTATGGGGGGATGACTGTTGCTCATAAACTATAATGTAGGGCTAGAAAGCCACTTACATTTGCAAGAAACACAAGGTCAGAAAATTGTTCTTCTAACTTGAGAATGTCAGGGTGCGTCAGAATCGAGTCGTGAGCAAAGTCTATTTTGCGGATCCAGCGTCCAATGACAAAAATTGGGTGAATACCGATCGTGTCTCTTCGAGCCTTCATATATGTCTCGAGGGTAGGTTCAGCATCGGGGTTTTCGCGATCGTCAGCTTCTTTAACCATGCCTTCTGCGAGAAGGATATTGCTTTTGACTAGATGCGGCTGGTAAGGGGCCTCGATAGCATTTAGGACTTGAT
>JAGGAR010008102.1:0-24569 GCA_017657315.1 Termitomyces sp. K1Ag
CCCTCGCCCGCCGCGGCTCGCGTTCCCATCGCATCTGCTCTCGTCGCCCGCCCAGCTCCTCCATCTCCACCCCCAGCCCCCGTCGCCGTCCGCGATGGCCACCCCGCTCCCCGCAAAGTCCCACTCGTCGCCCTCCAAGGTCTGCTCGCCGTCTCTCCCCGCCCCCACCGTCGACTCACCCTTTGCAGACGTCCTATGGCCGCACCTACGACTCCAAGCTCGTCTCCCGCGAGATGCACCGTCTCGGCAACCTCACCACCGCCCTCGCCCCGCCCATCACCACCGCCGCCTCCGCCTCTTCTCTCGCCCTCCCCGCCCCGCCACAGCCCAGTCTCGCCGCCACAGCCTTGTCCGACCCCTGGGGCGCCCTCCACGTCCATGTCCTGCCCCTCTTCAACGGCGAGCCCCTCCGCATCCCAATGTACGTCCAGCGCCTGTCAGCCTGCACCCACCTGATTCTCCCCCAGCGAAGACCTGAACTACCTCGTCAAGCGCCACATCCAGGCCGTCGTGTCCTCTTCTCCCCCCAAGGCCCTCGCCACCCTCGAGAACGACGCCTCTGACCTCATTGCTTCTGGCATGGTCACTCTCAACGCTAAGCTCCTCGGCATCGACGACGAAAAGCTTATTGCACGTGTCGTCGAGATATGGGGCTTCTTCTGGGACCAGGTTCTTACATATGTCGAAGGCGTCTGTAGTGTTCATTTCCTGCCGTGCTGTATTTAATACTCTCACAGGTCCTGCTGCCTTTGCAGACCGAACCCCTGCTGCAGTCCCTCTATCGTACTCCCAAGACACACCACCGCCCAACTTCACCCGCCCGACAATCGACAAAAGGAACGGCTGCGTCTACCACCTCTGTCTCTCCTTCTCCCATCGACGTCCGCTGTGTCGCCCTCCGTTCATTTCGCGACAAGGTCATCCTGCCCCTCTCACAACGAATGTACCAACGTCTGTCCATGCCCAATCGACAAGACAACTACCATCAAGAAACCGCATCATATCAACAGCCACGGCTCCAGCAAATGTATGTCCACATTCTTTCAAATAACTAACCCACCACTCACACTACCGCAGGCTCCTCGTTCTATCCTCCCAGCGCCGACCCCGCGCTCTCGCCTTTTCCCTCACCGCCCCCGCACCAACCCGCACCCCAGGCGAACAAGCCATCATCGACCTCCTCCGCGTCTCCCGCAGCCCCCGACCCGAATACGACGCCCGTACACAAGCACTCAAACAACTCGCACCCATGTCCCCTGTCGTACGCGCGCCGAGCTTCCTCTCTGGCGGGCTCCCGCGTGACCGACGCGGCCGTATCGCGCAAAAACAAAATGCGCGTCCACGGCCCCCAGATCTTGTTGGGCTCGACGAGGATGTGTTTTGGGACGAGACGCCCCGTGGTGCGTTCGTGGAGAGGGAGAAGGATAGGGAATTGTTGGAGTCGCTTAGGAGCCCTGATGTTGATGCGACTGTCGCCGCTGCGAGGGCGAGTGTTGGAGGGTGGGGACTTGGGGAGGGTCATGAGGATGTGGGAAGGACGGCAGATGAGGAAGACGACGATATGCTTGAACAGGTGAGTTTTCGCAGTGTTCAGGCTGACAATGGCGTTGACATTCGTCTAGGCTATTGTGGATTATATGGTTGGGATGACTACCCCACCTGAAATGAGGCGGAGAGTGACATGACGGGACATTATCTATCATCTACCTCTGTAGTTGTAGCTAGCAATCTGTATCATTACTGGGTATACCAAGAACAATCAACTATCCCCTGGCCGACTGAGTTCTTCTAATCTGTTCAGCAGAGATTCAACTCTACCCTCGAGACCCGAAACGTTCCCGCGCACAACACCACGGTTCTCCTCGAGACTGTTCTCGACCCTCGACACGGCCCCATCGAGCTCCGTGAGCGCCTCGTGCATCTTTCTCTGCTCTTCCTCGAGCCCCTCGAGTGTCTCCTGGAACTCGGCCGCAGACGTATGCAGCGTCGCAAGAGTCCGGAGGCGCGTGAGTATATGAGGAATCTGTGGTAGAGCAGGTCCAAGACGGGAGAGGAGGGGAAGCACCGTATCTTGAACATGCTGGGGCGCGGGTGTTGCGGTGTCAGAGGCAGGCTGTTGTTGCTGGCGTCGTACTGCTTGTTGAGCCGCAGAGACGCGCTCGAGATCGGACTGGAGGATTTTGAGGCGTCGGGAGATGGAGTCGAGGTGCCGGGGTTGGGCGAGGAGTGTGAGTTGGGAGTTGAGCCGCGTTATGAGGGGGAGCAGGGGCGGTGGGAGAGGTGTGGTCTGAGGAGTAGTTAGTACGGTTGATACATGGGCCTGGAATGTGCTGTACCTCGTCGAGAGATGCGCTGGATGAACCGACGAGCTTTTCGAGCTCGCCGACGCGTCGATCCATCTCTGCGATGGTCCTCGTCTCAGGCTTGGTCGTGCTTTCGTCCTTTGCTGTCGTATTTTCTGTCGTCGTGACCGTCTTTTCCTCCTCACGGTCCGGTTCGTCGCCGAGAACAGCACCGACCAGCTTGGCCCTCCCCTCCTTTCCCTTACGTATCTTGTCCAGCCTACCTCTGACGTCGACCAGCCCACGAATCAGCTCACCAGGATCGACATTGTCGACTTCCCGCTCCTTGGCGAGTTTTGGGTTCGAGGGATCTGCAAGTTCAGCTTCTAGTGCTGTTAGTTCTGTCTGTAAGGATCGTAGTCTTGCTGAGAGTGACAAGGAGCGTATGTTGGTGGGTTCGTTGGACGAGTCTTCGTCCGGAGGGTATGCATAGTATATCCGTTCACGATCTGGATAACGAATGTCAGTGTGAACATGCAATATTACGCGTAATAGAGCGGACGTTTTCGTTCTGCTTTCAGGAAGCGCTTGCTGGCCTCTGCGGGGTCGATCAAGCTGCTCGAGTCGATTTCTTTCCCGTTGGCGTCGTTACGGCTACGAGGGGCTAATTCCTCGTCGCTATCTTCGCCTTTCTGAGATGCGTTGGGGATGAGCGAGAGTGTAGAAGGCGAGAGTGCGTGCTGACCGTGTCCTGCGCAGACGGGAACGTGTCCTGAGTCTCGTAGACGTCTGGCGCGGTGTCCTGTGAATGCAGTTGGAATCAAGAATTGAACGATGAAAGGAAACGAACGATATCAGGGAGATCAGCATACTTGTTGCTGCTCATGGTGTTGGTCAAGTGTCGAGAGACGCGTTTGGACAGACTGTAAGCGGCGACGGCAAAAGATCAAAAAGTAACGTCACCTGAGCGATTCGAACACTCGCGGGCAAAGCCCAACCGCTTAGCAGGCGATCCCGTTAACCACTCCGGCAAAGTGACGATGTATGCTAGTCTAAACAGCGGGAATACAACACATTCGACGAACACCCTCATTTCATTCTTCGGCCCTGCTCTGACTCTCACCAAGTCCCATGTCAGAGAAACAGATACCATCCTCTACCCACTCGATGGGACAGCGCTATGTTCTCGTTGTACACGGTGGTGCTGGCATCATGTCCAAGAAGGGCTCAACTCCCGCCCAGCGTACCGCATACAGGGCCGCCCTATGCGCAGCCCTGGAAGCCGTGTGTCTCATGCGTGCGCGTCTTATCAGAGTCTGACTGCGCTACCAGGGCTACCATGTCCTGCGCAACGGCGGCGAAGCAATGGATGCCGCAGTTGCGGCCGTCTCTATCATGGAAGGTACGTCGTGTTACTGCTATCTATCCACAACAGAGGTTGATTGACGTTTGGGACAGACAGTCCTCTATTCAACAGTGGTAAAGGGTCTGTGTTCAATGTCGTTGGCAAGGTCTTCCATTGCCCGAGTGCACTCGGCTACGTGCTGACTCTCGACGGTGGTTCGTAGAACGAGCTCGAGGCCTCCCTGATGCTATCCAAACCTCCAGCCTCCCACCCCAAAATTCCTGCGAGCCGACGTGGGCTTGGAGTTACACTCTTAACACGCACCCGCAATCCTTCGCAGCTGGTCCGGGCTCTTTACCTCTCGCCTGCCGCCGCACCCCATACCTTTCTCTCCGGAGCCACGGTAGAGTCTCTTGGCGAGTCTCTTGGTGTTCAACTCGTCGATCCTTCGTATTTCTTCACAGAACGTAGATGGAGAGAGCACAGGCGTGGTCTAGGGCTTCCTGAGGAACCGCTACCTGAGCACCTTGCCTCTGCAGATGATTCCCAGCCGATGCCTTCTCTCGACCAGCTACCCACCGGTACAGTGGGTGCTGTGGCCTTGGATGTCCGGGGTTGCATTGCAGTATCGACGTCCACAGGAGGCCGGACGAATAAACTTGTTGGCCGAATTGGAGATACCCCGTCCATGGGTTCTGGCTTCTGGGCAGAACAATGGAGTAGATCTGAAGGTAGCTGGATTCAGAAGTTTCTGGATAGATTTTTTTTCAACTCGAAGCAAGAACCGCATGCTGTTGGAGTTTCCGGCACTGGAGACGGAGACGTGGGTGACCTTTCAATTCATCACTTTAGAATGTATTTGACTGGTTTTGCAGTATTTCATCAGGCTCAACACTGCGGTTACTATTGCACGCAGAGTACAGTATCTTCACGAACCGCTACAAGTCGCTGCTCAAACGGCTGTTGAGGACTTACTCGTGGAGGGAGGTGTTGGTGGAGTTATAACTCTAGATGACCTTGGAAATGGTATATCTCCCTGCAATCACAGACGCAAGAGCTCGAAATTGACTTTCTCCCCTAGTCGCTATGCCGCTCAATTGCCCTGGGATGTATCGTGGCGTCATTAGGGAAGACGGTGTCCCGAAGACGGCCATTTTTGCAGATGATATTCTGGATTGATATATTCATAGAACACCTTATTTGTCACACCGGCTTATCTTGTAGCTCAAACCTATGTCTCGACTCCAGCCGCTGGTCCGAGATGAAGGGAGTTCCGCCATTCGTTCTCAACTATTAACAAGAACAAAGACTGTTTGGGTAAACGATTTGCCCTCCTCTCATTGTGACCAAAAAAATTACTCCTGCTGATAAGACGTCAACAAGAAGCACTCCTATTGGTCCATATATAGTTGGTACCGAAGCTTTGGCAACGACAGAACACTTTCGCACACAACCATCCCAAATACGTACAAGCTTCTTGTCCGCAAACTGAACAAGGATGGCAAACAATTGCATCTAGTGCCCATAAATTTCCGTCCATATGCTACCTGTCTATTCTTCGAACCCAAGGTACTAGCTACTCTGTTCTCAAGTTCTGTGAACTAGTTTACTTTCCGAAGCACGGTGTGCACACTTCACTCCTTGAGCTTGTTCTTTAAACTTCTTTTCGTCCTTAATCCACTGCGATGCCGGCTGTCACTACGTCTTTCTCTGTCTTATCTTGCATCTCGTTTGTCTTAGTCCTTATCTCCTTCCCATGGCATCTGAAATGTGTGTCCTATTGTCTATTTCGGTATCAATACTGTGAATCTGACATATGATTTCGATATCATTAGCACCGTATAACATTGGGATCTACCTCTACATGGTCTGGACATCCCTGGGTTGTCTCAACCTTTTCATCAACTCGATCATGTGGAAGGATAACATGTCCAATAAAGCCCCGGTTTGGTGTGATATTTGTATGCCTGTCTGTTGAATAGAGATGACTTGCTCACGGTGCTTATCGTTGTAGCGACAAAGTTCATGACTATCGTGGGTGTTGCACTCCCAGTAGCTTCATTGTGCATCTGTCGGCATCTGTATCGTCTTACCACTAGATGTACCCCTAAATCCAAAATAGACGTGAGCGTCGTTGGCCAGTCCAATTTTATGATTATTAGATCTTGACCTGAACAGGAGCGACGAAGTCTACTCTTAGATTTGTTCATTGGACTCGGGGTGCCTGCCGTCTATGCGCTTCTTCGTAAGTTATCTATCGAGCCCCCTTTCGGTTGCTTATAACTATTTTCCAGACATCGTTGTACAGCGATTCCGTTTCAACATTTTCGAAGGGTATGGGTGTGCGCCTTCCGTGTACAATACGCCTCTTGCATACGTGATTGTCCAGGCGCCCATACTCGCTTTCTCTCTGGTTTCACCAATCTATTGCCGTAAGTTTATCGCCATTCACCGAAGATATTTCAAACTCTGAGCTGCAATGTATATAGTCATGAGCCTTATTCAGTTCAGACGAATCACAGTGGAGGATCTTCCAGCAAAACTCTGCCCAAGCCCTAGCTGGTACTTTCGCCTCTTGTGCCTTGCTGCCACCGAAATTATACTCAGTCTAACCGGCGGTATAATGAGAATTGTCATATCGTCCCGCGGCCAAGTAACCCCGTGGGTTTCCTGGGTAGACATGCATGCGGGTGGGTGTTGACGTTCTACTTACCCTCTAAAAAGAAGGATCTGTTGAAAGGATACCGTAGTGGTAGAGTTTCCGTTTCAAGTGTGGCGTGCTGATCTCGCCCATCGACTTAACTTGGAGGAAGCGCGGTGGGCAATAGTTACGCGCGCCATAGTTCTCTTCGCGCTCTTCGCCTTCTCCAATGAGTCAAGAGGGTGTTACTGGCGCGTGTACAGGACATTAGCTGATAGGCTTAGAATGGGAAGACGAGACGAGATGGAACGACCAGATTTCGGGTATGTTCGCTCATATGTAGACGTCAAGTATCGCGGCGGAAGCTTATTTTTTCCTCGGCAGAAGCTACGGAACGACATGTTCACTGCCAAATTCTAACATCGACAACGATTTGGATAGAACAATAACTGCTTCATCGGCTACTATGCGAAGTAGCAGCTCGATTGTGCTCGACGTCAACGCGTCCCAATCACAGGAGAGAAGGACAAAGGTGCTCTCCTCAACAGATACTAATTCCACGATACATCAAGACGATGGCTTTGCGCTCTGGACGAGTGATGCTGCTTCAAAATCTGTGTACAGGACCCGGGTTGAGCCCGGGCATGGTTATACTCACTCTAATAACGAGATCTCCCCTTCGAGCTTGGATGCCAGAGATGGTGCCGTCCTGCAGTGGAAAGATCTTCCACTTCTTCCTCACGAGGGAGAGGACTCAGACAGCATCATACCACCTTCGAGTGCTACGACTTCGGAATCGATGTACAGCACAAATACAGAACCCGAAACTGAATTCACGCCCCCACTTGGTGTTTACCATTAACCAACGCACGGACCAGGCTCTACGATCCGTAGGGCGACCATGACCCCGTACACCCCACCGCCGCGCCGTCCGCAGAATCTCGATCCGTGGATGATGCTCGTGAATTATAGTGAATTGTTCCTGGCGGTATCGTCAGCGCCCCTATTTCCGCTCGATCGCGCCTAGACATATGATCGACGAACTTGCACCCCAAGATTAGCAGATTCAATGTACCACCCACACACCCTGGATTTCTAATGCCATCCGCTTTCCCAGGTGGACGCCCACGGTGCGAGCGTCGGCATCCCAGATTTCAATGCATGGATGTGTTTGGAATTCCAAGCTTAAGTTAATACTCTAATGGAATTTGAAATTATCGTGCGGGAGTAGATATATCAATTAAATTTATAGCTGCCAGAGCGATGACGTCGGTGTTGTCATACAGTGTGGATTGCTGGCAACCCGTCCAAGAGGTTGTATAGTCTATTACGTAGTATAGCCGCGAACTCTAACACTCTACTGTGTCTTCAGCTGGCTGCTCGTCCGAATGTGAGAGATAATGTCGGATCCCAGTCGCCATATGATCAGGGAACAGAAGGTAATCCACACCCTACAAGCAGAACAAGATTAGAGGACGTTCTTTGCAAATTATGACATATGGACGCACAGATTAGGCATGATCCAGAAGAGGAATGCGACGATGGGTTCATTGTGTCCAGTTGAACAGCCGCTGCAAAAATACTCTTGACTGGTATACAGTATCGTTTTTGCGAGCGTCATTACTGCGCCCGTGTAGCCGAACAAGGGTGCCACGTCGGACACCTTCACATGAACGAGGTAGAGGTAAATAAGCTGGCATTAGGTCAATTGACGTCCGGTAATAGCATTTAAGATGACCGACACACATTCATTGTTATTTCAAGTACATTGAGAACGGCTTTGTAGACACCGAGTTAGAGCTAAACCGACCCCTGTTTTGTACAGAGACGTACCTGCTGCTCCAGCGAACCCCTCCCCGTTTTCATAGGCTTGAACTCCGTATACCTAATGAACATACATCATCATCAATGTCTAAGAGGAAGCATGAGGCTTCTTACATAGTCAACCTTTTCGTACAACTCATATGGCTTCCAGATCCAGTGAAGGTCGCCTCCCACCATCGACCGTGGTCTGCAAGTTGTGAACCGGGAGTTTCCTCAGCCAAGACGCAGCGGCGTAGGTAATCGAAGGGCCCTCACCGCATAAGGCAGTAACCCGCATCCCAGAGCATGAGCGGGGCAGTGAGTGTAAACCAGATGGTGATCCAGACATAGGTTTTGGGCGCCATAGCCGGAGGAGACTCACTGGGGGGGAAGGAGAAAGGCGAGGGAATTATTTTGACTACGCACCAAACAGCTTTTAAACTTTTTGAGGGAAGCTGAAGATCATCCTTTCGAACTTCGAAGCATTCTGTGTGTGAAACCGAGCCTGATCCCGCCGCACATGGCCCGCGACACTGCACTTTCCGGCCACATACTTCCCATGATTTGTGAGCATTAAAAGCTCACATCCCTAGTCGGGGCCTCTCCGTGAAGCAGACAGATAAATCTTTCTAGAGAAACGACGACGTGCCTCGACGTGCCGGGTCAAGATCGCGTCCATGAGGCCGACAGGCAAGGTTCCTGGTTCTTGGCCATATCCCCGTCACGACGCTATTCGGCTCGAATCTCATCTTGACCTCCTACGACCTCCTCCATATTGTCCAGGTTGCTATCATCTCCTCATGCCTACTCGGCCAACCTTAGTGGCTAACCCAGAAGCTGAAAATTTCACGGCAGCTCACTGAAGATTTCCATAGTCAGCCTCTAATTAATCAAGTATATATGACCCACTTGTTCGTTACTGGCACCCTTCATTTGAACGACACCCCGGATCTAGACAATCGCTCGACATGGCTTCAAATGAAGGCTGTGGCGGTTTTTGTACAGCCATCACGTCCTTCATCTCATGGCTGGCTGGTCTCCTGGCATCTTTGTTCAAGCGCTCACGGCCGCTCGAGGAACTGCCGATCGTGATGTCCGGTTCACAGCAAACGATGGCACTGCTTCAGGCGTTTCACGCCGAAGACCAAGGTTCCTAATCTGTAACCACCGCCTAGGTCGGAGCTAATCCCAGTCATCATGTAGTATCAGCTCGTCCTCGCCCCCATGTTCGGGGGGCAGGACCCAATGTAGATCCTCCAATTGAGAGAAGATTGATTCGTTCAGCTACATCTCCAGTTAAAACGAAGAGCTTCAGCTCAGTGCCGGTTGCTCGCGAGAAGCCTCTGTCGAATTATCCTACTGCGTTCAGGTGGACGGCGCCAATCACTAGACCCGAGGACGGTAATTGGGAATCTGTGAAAGACGCTTGTCCTCTGGGCGACGATGATAAGGTTTATAGCGGTATCGGCAACCTCGGGCAGCGACGTGGGTTTAAAGGAAAGCCCCTGACGGTCAGCAAATGGTCGCGGTCTTCGTCATTTCTCTCTCTCCCTAAAGGGTTGAATTTTAGCCCTAGAAGTTCTAGTATAACCTCACTTGATGGCGCATTCCCTTCTAGCCCGCGTACACCGTTGGAAGCAGTGGCGAATCGAATGCGCAGTGTCTCTGTATCTGTGGTCTCCTGGTCTTCTGGTGTAAAAACTCCTGTGCCGGAGGTCTCGCAAGACCTGCAAGATCTGTATGACGCGTCTGACCCATTCGCATCTCCTGGAGATACGTTCTTTGCGCTCATGACCGATGCAAGCACAGTGTTTACGCCCGATCTATGTCAACTTGGTTTCTACAGGCATTACGGAATGACACGAAAACAGTCTTGCATTGTGAGGAAGAACGCGCCACTTCAGGCTGCGCTGCATTCGGCGTTTACGAATGCACGAATGAAGACGACGATCTATGATCTGTCGACGGTGGACGTTGTGCCTGCTCGAGTGGCTGTTCCAGTTCCCCGCAATAATGTTGTTGCTAGTCTGGATGTCCCAGAGAGAGGTTCCGATGTCGTAGATGGTGTCATTGCCGTGAAGTCGCCGACTATTGTTCTTACTGCCCCACCAAGTCCGACTATCCAGGAGGTCGACAAGGACGAGATAGAACTGGCTGATGATGATCTGTCTGTCGAGGACGACGCACACGAACTGCCAGATAATGGCCAGCAAATCTCAGGGGAGCTAGGATCGAAAGAGGCAAACAAGGCACCAAGATCCGCTCTTGGAGAAATTTGCAACACGGTATTACCGTTTGAGCAGAACCAGGACGACATCAGTAGGCTCGCGACCCAGTCAAGACCTGTCTTGTCCGTTTCACCGGCAACTGATTGTTTCAGCGATGATGGTCTTGCAAACGTTCAGCTACCAGCTTTCCAATATGCAGAATTTCCCAAGGTGGCGTATGAAACATGTCGCCCGTGCGACGAAGATGCTTCGGTGCCTTCCTCGGGTGGTTCTGACACCCTGGCACCCTGTTTGCCTATCTCTGCACCCAAACGACGAAGTTCACTGCGCCCTCTGGTTCTCCCGGCCCGAGTTGCAAGCCGTCTATCCGCACGCATCGCGCTAGTCCCAGAGGACGACACGGGTCGCTCACAGGCATTAGAAGGTATCATTGCATTGCTTGATGTGGGGCTCGCTACTCAGGAGGTATAAAAATAAGAGACGTTGTATTTTATCTAGCGTAAAATATATTGTGCTACATGTATAGATCAGATCAGATCATTCAGACGTCTTGGAGAGTGCTCGTCGAAGGCGTTGCCGCAGCGGATTATCCTCTGTCGGTGAGCCTGCCATGGTGCCGATAGCATGCACTTCTTCGCCAGGTAGAGGGACCGATGTTTCTGAAGTTGCAGCAGGTTCTGGTGGAGGCGGATGGTCAGGGCGCTCGATGCCCATTGGGCCAGCATCAACAACTTCAACTGTCTCAACAACAATGGCAACACGTGTCCAGCGACGGTAGCGGGTGTACTACATATACATTGTCGGCGTGAGGACATTGAAAGAGAATTGTGCATACATACCTTGCCCATACCACCTTTACTGCTCGGACCCTCCCATTTGTTATCACCATACACCCAACCATCCACGTCTGTCGCGATGTGATCCTCCTCGGGGTAGTCCTCGTGGACGTCTTCAGCTCCAGAAGCAGATGGTGTGGTAATACTCGCGCTTGACTCGCGCATTTTGCCTGCAGCCTTGAGCAGCCTGCTTCCAGTCGATTCATTGGCAGGATCATCAGAAGTCTCCTCCGGGATAGGCCGTTCCACGCGGGAGAGAGCACCGCCTTCGCGACGGACGACAACGCGCCAATCGGGCTCCTGCCAGCGCCAGATTGCAGTACGTTTAACACGGCGACCTTTTCCGTCGGGAAGAAACACGGTGGTTGCACTTGGAAGGGCAAACGCGTTTGGAGGTGATACAGGTGCGTGAGAAGGCGGGGGCGAACACCACGATGGACGCTCGCCAGGGAGTAGGGCAGCGGTCCAATCGAGACCCATCCACCAACGCTGGTTCTCATAGATGGTGAAGAGGAAGCGGAGGGCGGGTACGGGCACGGGTGATGTTGGAGTCGGGTGATAGGATAGAACAGTCTGTGGTAGTGGATTCCCTGTCAGAACAGAAACAAGGTATCGGAATGCATGGCGAAGGTAGGCAGACCGCGACAGGGTGGAGATGATCAGGGCAGTAAATGGTGCACGTGCGATGAGGACAGCGGTGCCTAGGAGGGCGAGGAGGATGCGCAAGGGGATAAAGTAGGTGAGGAGAAGGTAGGGGACGTAGGCAACGGCGGCAACGCGTGCGAGTGTCGATGGGGATGGCACGGCGGGTATTTTTGGGAGAAGGGTGTTGATGACGGTGAGGTCAGCAAGGGTGGTATGAAGAGTCTGCTCTGTAGCTGGGGACGGGCGTGGACGCGGGGGTATGGAGAGTACCAGGGCCAGGAGCAGAGGCAGCAGGTAGCGCAGGACGTGTTCAGACAGCAGACAGAGAGCCCACCAGACGGCGACGGCGAGCCAGGCATCGTACCACGAGGACTGCCAGCTGATTATGCGGAGGCCACGACGGAGAACAGCGAGCAAGGGTGCGTGGGGGACGAGGGCGGCGATGACTGGGGCAGGGACGGTGTTTGCAAGGTCGACGAGCATGGCAAGAGGCAAGACCGGTCTCAATCGACAAATCACATGTTCGCGTCTCTCGTCGTCGTCGCCGTCGCCGACCGCGTGCTGCCCCTCTTCGACGCCTCGCCCCGCCTCCAGCGCCCGCTCTCGCCCGCCGTGCGCTGGGATGCCCTCCACTTCCTTGCCATCGCCGACGCCGGCTACAAGCACGAGAACCAGTGGGCCTTTCTCCCCGGCGTGCCCTTCCTCCTCAATCTCCTCCGTTTCCAGTCCAACCCCTCCATATGGCCCATCGTCCTCCTGGTCGTCGCTGCCGATTCAGCCCGGACCCTTTATCGCCTGACGCGTCTCCACTTTCCCGCCTCCCCAGTCATCGCCCGTCTCGTCGTCCTCCTCTCCCTCTTTCCTAGCAGTCCTGCAACCCTTTATCTCGCTCCATATGCAGAGCCCTTTTTCACATATCTTTCTTACAGAGGTAATCTCGAGTCTGCCTTTTCCACCTCGCGTTTGACACCCATCCAGGTATGCTCTACGCTGCGCAACACCATTGGCTACGCGCGACCTTGTGCTTCGCTCTCGCCAGCTGCTTCCGCTCCAACGGCATCCTTCTCGCCGGTTATCTCGTTTGGGGACTTGTCGTCGAGCCATTCCTCGATCGTAAACAGGTCCGTACGTAGATCAGATTTACACCCCACCCGTCTGACCGATCCGTTCCTAGCCTTCCCTCCTCGACATCTCATACTCCATTGTACTATCGGCCTGCGTGGCTGCCCCTTTCATCTACTACAACTACAGTGCTTATCGTCTGTTCTGCACTATCCCCAGCAAACCAGAGTGGTGCCACCGCATCCCACCATCTATATATACCCATGTACAAGCAAAATATTGGGATATCGGCTTCCTTCGCTACTGGACCCTCCCTCAGATACCCAATTTCATCATCGCAGCCCCTCCGCTTGTCCTTCTTGTTGTGTTCTCTGTTCTGCACCTCAAGGCATCCTTCGTAGCCCGATTCAATGGCATCCAGGAAACCAAGAAAGAAGATAGTCCGTTTGCGACGCCGTCAATAGCCCCACACCTTGTACACACCCTTGTAATGTGCGTCACTTTGATCTTCTTCTCCCATACGCAGATCGTGCTTCGCCTCGCTGCCGCGCTCCCCACGCTCTACTGGGCTGCCGCTTGGCTTTTTGTTTGCAGAAGCCCCTGGGCCAAAGTCTGGATATGGTGGAGTGTACTTTGGGGGTTAATCAGTCTCGGCCTCTGGACAGCATTTCTGCCTCCTGCTTAGCATATATACACACTTGCAATTCATTTAACATTAACACCCAGTTCGTATCCGTAGCTAAGTAATAATCGTGCATAATAAACATGCGATCAAACCCAGACAAAAGAATGTTACGGGTATATGGTATCTGGTAGAATGGAATGAGAAAAGAGCGGAGCAGATGGCAAGAAAGCTGTTTGTTATAATTATACAAATGTAGAGGGGGAAAAAGTCCAAAGAGCAGTTACAATGTCATGGCTCAAGACGATGAAGTTTCAGAAGCGGTCGGTACTGCAGATTGGGCAGAGGCGGCCGAGGAACCAGCAGTCGCAGAGGGTTCTGTTGTCACTTTGTCCACGGACTCTGCAGCAGCACTGGATGATCCCGTGGGCGACGTCTTGCTCTCCTCCGTAGCACTAATCGCCGTCGTCTCAGGTGCCGTTGCCTTTGTCTCAATCACAACGCTCGACGACGAAGACGCAGCCTGGATCATTTTCGCCTTCTCCTTGAACGCCGCCGCCGTCAACGAGAGGTTGTAAGCCGTTGGCACCGCTTTCTGGTCGAGCTTGAGCCACGGGATTTGATATCCTCCCTGTCCTACGCGCAACGTTGTCGCGGCGGAGACATCGAGCTCTCCAAGCGGGATAATGTCAAGAGATGCGATTGCGCCCTGCACGAGGAGGACGTTCGGGATTGTACCCGAGTTGACGGTTTGGCCCGGGGGAACCACAAAGGAGTCAAAGTGTTGCCCGAATGAAGCGTATGTTTTGCCATTGACACCAGAATCAGACTGGACAAACTCGAGTACAAGATCCGCATCAAGAGGGTTGTGCACCTGGGAGAAGAATGAAGCCACGAAAAGAGTGTAAGGGAGGGTTGACTCACATCGAAATTGATGGATACGAGATTGTCGACGAGGGTCTCGAGAGTGATCGTGACAGCGATGTGAGTAATGAAGGTTGGCTGGTTGAGGCCTATGCAAACAAGTTCAACAGACACGAGTGGTGTACAAGGGTTTTCTACTCACCAGTCAACTGCGTACTCAGTTGCAGTTGCGCCAAGCCAACGCTCAAAGAGGCAAATGGACTACTGTTATCGTCACCGTGAATGGTGAGGTCCAATGCATCGCCGGTCTGAATGAATTTGCTTAAGAATGCCTATTCGGCCAGTCAGTGTCAGTGTCTTCAGCACAGAATTGAGTGCTTAACATACCTGAGCAGTAGTATCATTGGCATTGTCCGGTTGGTAACGGAACTCAGCGATGCTTGGATTTTCTCCGGGAACAACATGGAAAGGCTGGCATGTGGTCAGTTAGTCCAGTGAGAGTTCAGCAGCCTCTCAGAATTACTTACATCAAGGACGGCCCGTCCTATCTTGGTGCCTGAGAAAATGACGGGCAGCGAAATGTCAACAGTATTAAGTGTGATGTTCGAAGGGTTTTGCAGAACAGTAGTGACAGGCGAGACGACGTATTCGCTTCCACCTGCACCCCCACTGCCTTGGATAGAGACATTGCTCAAGGTTGCGCTGTGCCCAAAGGCATTGAAGCCTTTGCATCAAATGATCAATGACAATTTCATCGCAAAAAGAAAGAAAACGAACCCTTCAGACTAGAAGCAACGTCGATCCCTACTCCAGAAATGGCGACGTCACCGATGGCCGTCTTCGCTGTGACATCTGCAGTCCCTTTGAGGTTCAAGTCAACTTTGTCCTGCAGCGTGACCCCAGCAAACATCTGGGCAAATGCGCCTTGATTGAGAGCCACTAGAGGCACATTGTCAAAGGATATGACGAGATCTGCGACGTTTCCGGTTGACACTCCTCCAACAGCAGCTGCTTTGGGTATAGTAAGCTAAAATATGCCGGGTCAGCTGGTAATTGAGTAGATTTTCCAAGGAAACCTCACCTTCGCGATGTCTACACCACCCCCATTCAGGACCAGGGTCTGCCCAGCTTCAATGACTTGAAGGGAGAAGCCAAACGGATTCTTGTACTTGGCGAGCGTGAAATGAGAGCTAGCAGGCGGCGCAAACGCCTGGTCTTGAGTCTCCAACGTGATGGTGAGATCGTTCATTGCAATCGATTGTATGACCTGTTTTGAGATTAGCAGTATTCTTCAAGAGACAAAGCCAATACTCGCATCGGATTTCTGCCCGGGTAAGGTTACCTCTAGGCTTAGTGTCTTGAAAGCCGTACTCAACCAGGTTACCGTTTCATCGGATCCACTCGGTTGTACAGAATCTCCTCTTGTTATCAACGTCTGGTCTTTTCCGGCCAAAAAGTTTGAAAAAAGGATGCCTAGGTTATCCAAGTCGTTTCCTGTCTGAGGAAGCATACGACCAGATAGATGGCTCGTCATTTTAGCGCTTGGGGCCAAGAAGACGTTATCTCCAGACAGCGCTGCGTAGACGATGAGCGACCGAGACAGAAGAAGAGTCGAGACACTTACGGCCAACCAACGTGTCCTGGAAGAAGGACTGGAACGTAACAGTCCCAAGGTCGATACCCAGCTCTTGAGAGCGACATCAGTACTGAGACGAAAATGAATGCAACTTGTGACCCACGAGCAGAAGATGGGATGACAGCATCTGTCTCAATGTGAATCCCTCCCGCAGGGTCATCGGATGGAAGTTTAAAGTTGTTGATGGTAACGCCTGGCAGACCATTGAATGCTTTGAATGAGATGACCTTGCTTAACGCGACATTCTCAAATCTTGTTCCGAGTGCCGTCAACCGCACTTTAGATGTCGATACAGTCCACTCAAAGGTTGGCTCGTGAAGTAGGAAAGTTGCGAACGACGTGAACCTGTTGAAGAGTTATATCAAGAGACACTCATATTTCTCTGTTCTTGACATACTTCGAGGAGTCGGTAATTGTCAAATGACCGTTCGCGCGGTAGTCTGGTACGCCGGAGTTGGCGGCAGCACAGACTGGTAAAAGTACGAATTAGTCGAGACCGTTGTTATGTCATGTGTGCCACCTACTCGGAGGCAGACTGATCGTCGCAATAGGTTGTCCTTGCCATGAGACTCTATACCACCATTAAGCAAATACCGATTAGATTGACCAACAAACTCACGTGAGAGGCTCGGTGAACTCAATGAAAGCATCCAAAGGTCCGACATTTGTTAAAGACCCAGCTAGAGAAAGGTCAAAACCATTGTTGTTTATATTGCTACAAACGACATCAGAGTAAAACCAAAAAGAGTAGAAATACGAACGAACGTGATATTTGCCTCGGTGAATTTCAGAACCGAACCATCCACAAGGTGTTGCGTGACTGGTCCAGCGACAGCACCAATGAGGTACAAGGCCGTTTTATCCGTCTTAAATAGATATTGGAGTTCGGTAACCACGGCAAGGTAATGATCGACTTACTGATGCAGGGACAGCCTCCTGATCGAACGACAGGTCTGTGGCAACTGAAGATGTGGTTAAGTACAAATAGTACTGGAATTCAAAATAATCTCACAGTCATCCAACTTCAAGGAAGAATCTACTGCCAAATCGACTTTCAGACCAGAAAGTGTTTTCAAGATAGCTCCTGCGGCGTCAAATTGTTTTCCGCTACTGATGTTTCAGTGATTGCACTATGAAGATAAAGACTGAAGACATACCTGACACATTTTGGTGCACTCGTGTCTACTGAAGTCACAACCTACTAGGGTTTTCAACAGACATGACTTGCCGGATAATCATGTTACATACCGGCGGCTTGAAATCAGGGTTGGAGATTACAAACTGGAACAACTGTGTCAACGGTCCGAGGTCCACTCCGTTTTGTTGAGATGCGATAGTCAGCAATTGTATGGTTGCTATGGGATCCAGATTGTACTCCAATGGTAAGTTTGGTGAGGTCACAGTGGAGTGACCATCGGCATGTATAGGGCTCGAGGAAACGTCGACGCTGTTGATTTTTCCTAAATGGACACCATGGTATGTAGCAGTCGCGCCAACTTTCAAAAGATTAATGCTTGCAGTGAAGGGGTTAGCAAGCGTGAAAGCAGTGGATGCCACTCCTGTTTTCACGATGTCGGTTGGGAAGGAGAGGGAAACACTCTTGATCAGAGTACTGTGTAACGCTGGGATGCTGACTGGAGACAAACGAATCTGGGAGAGTGCAGACTGGAGTGAGGGAATAACTGTTGAACCCATAGTCCCAGCAATCGTCGTGTCGACATCAATACCCTGCACGAAGTTCTGCAACAGGGTGCGGCCCGCCGAAACAGCCCCTCCTTGCGGAGCATAATGAACATCTTGAAAAATTAAATCAGGCTGTTGTGATCTCACGAAGATTTCTGGGAAGGCATACCAATTGAGTAATTAGCACTTCCTGGCTGTATCACCAAGTTGCTCTGACATTGCACATTGGTGTCAAAAATGGACGAGGAGTTATAATATAATATAATTGACACACCATTTCTGCCATGCCAATGGTTTCATCCCTGAAAATACTAAGTTCAAAGGGTTGGAACGAGTTCGAAAGTTACGTACTCGAATTGCAAGGAAAAACCAACATCGCCCGTTCCTTTGAGAAGTCAGTATTTTGTTCCATCCATTTGCTTGGTATGACTAACCGATGGTAAGATTACTTATGGAACAAAACGTAAATCACTTGCTCGAAGATATGCGAGATAAGGACTCACCTGGGGTTGAACAACGTGCTGACGACTTTGATGAGAAGGTAATCAGGGAATCCGTGATTAATTTCAACATTGTGAACTGAAACAGGCTTGGCATTCAGGCCTTGTAAACCGTCAATAGATGAGTCCAACGAAAACTCGATACCCTCAAGGGTTAAAAGACCAACAGCGGTCTTAGCATCTGCCTTGGCAGAACCAGACAAGTGAATTGTTTCAGTCTTCCCGACGGTTGTTGCGGCGAGGAACTTGTCAAAAGTAGGGTGTTGGTCTGAGAACACTGCAAATGGAACGTTGGCGAAGTTAAGGTGAATAATGCGCTTTTCAACGTCCGTCTTGCTCGGAGATTTGGGCAAGGCTAGTTGAGCAAACGAAGTACCCTCGAACCCAATGGTTAGGGTCTGCTCAAGAGCAGTTATATCAAGTGGGAAACCAAAAGGAAGGGTGAACGCAGCATCCGTTGATTGACTGCTTGCTGAGGGACTATATGCAGTGTTCTCGGTGAAAAGAAGTTGTAGTTCGTTCAGTCCGATTGTTTTGATGATATTCTGGGCGCCGCGGTTGGGGAATATTGTAGATATACGAAGAGACTTGATCCCTTCGTTGAGCCATGTCACCTGGTTGATGTAAGCTCCTACCGGTGATTCAAATCAATAACAAAGGACCCACGTCTTTGGAACCTGCACTCGCTCCTCGAACTTCAACATTGCTATCCTTGCCTTGTACGAAGTTGTTGAAGATTCCGGAGACCGTTGAAAGACCAGCAGCTGAGGTCTGAGGGATTAGGCGTCCGACAAGGGAGAGGTCGGAGGTTGATTCAGGCGTGAGGCTCACAGCTCCGGTGCTTAGAACAGGCGCGATCAGGACGTCGCCAACAAACGTATCGAATCCAATAGAGTTTAGGGCGATTCCGACTTGAGAAGGCTGTAAAGTTCCAGTTGGGTGGAGGATGCTTATGATAGTGCTCAAACTCGCTTACATTCGTCGTCGTCGCTTCGAGGGTGAGGTGAATGCCTCCGGAAGGGTCGTTTGAAGGTAAGTCGAATGTTTTAATGTTCACACCACCCTTTAAACCGTTGAATCCTTTCAGAGTAACAGTCTTTGTAGTGAGTGCAATGCCTGGTACGCTGATTCCTATATTGCAGTTAGTCAGTTAGTCAATCAGCATCGTCGCGACCTCTTCAACTAACCGAGAGCGCTGACTATAAAAAGGCATGGATCAAGATTTCGTACTTTCGGAATGACAGCGTAGCATACATACCTGAAACATTCTGTGCCGAAATCTCCCATTCAAAGGACTCTTCCGTGAGCATTGTCTAGATTGAGTTCAAGCAGGTTAAGGTAAAGAAGGTGGATAGATTAACCTTCGTGAAATCCGTTAAGTGGGCGACACTGGCAACTTCGAACGACGAAGTTGCATCAATAGTGCCCCCAACGTCTCCTGTGACTTTGACATCGTCCATCTTAATATTCCCCAAGGGCTGGCCAGCCCAGCTGACGGTCAAGCCAGAAGGGAACGAAATCACGGCATCGACTACGCAGTGTCAGGAGCTATTTGATCGCATTACGATTGACAACTCACAAGGCCCAGCATTGCCAATATTACCCTTCATTTGGGTACCTACCAATTTGTGAGAAGACAATACAAGGCATGCACAGGTTAAATTCACCAAAGGAATTTTGCTTGGGATCGGTGATAAGAACGCTCGAGATTCTGCATTTCGTTCAACATCGTGTCGTGCACAGCGGAGGCAAGCTCAAGATCTCACCCTAATGAAGATCCACCGACTATCTGCTGGACTATTGGTTGAGCTAAGATGGGGAGAATCAAGTCAAGGCTCTTATCCGTCGTAGTCGGTACACTGGACTGTGTATATTGCAAAGTGGTCTTATAATCACCTACATGATGGTGTTAGTACACTGAAAATAAGTTAGTTTTTACAGGTTACCAATTGTGACGTCCACATTGAGGGAGACATCAGATTGCAATTTCTTGAAGGCAGTGTTGACGAAGTTGGGCAGGTTGAAACCACTGTACGAATTGATTAAAATGGTATCAAAGCACCTCAGAAATTATATACATACTCAAAGATATTGGCACGGCGTTTAAGTTTTGGTGGCTCGCCAGTGATAGAAAGATATTTGATGCCACCGAGGTCTACGACTGCATCCAAGGGATCCACATCCAGCCCAGACTCTACAGCCAGTGCACGAGTCAGCGTGAAGAGGGCTGCAGGATCAAAATTCATATTCAAATCCAACGTTGGCGACTCTGTCGTGGAGTTGGGAGCGGATTTGAAATTGACATCTGATTCGATGTTGCCGAGGAGAAGGCCAAATGAAGAAACTGTTGAAGAGATCTTGGTGATCTCAAGGGGCGCACTGAACGGGTTGGCTAGGCTAACTTTGACATGGCTGATATTATTGCTTCGGCCAGTTGTCGACAGAACTAATGAACGACAATATACCTTTAGTAGCAAATATAGAAGATAAACTTGTTCACTTCACTTTCTAAGGCAGCGGTATCGATCAGATTCGTCTTAAGGCCAGGTAAGATAACATCGATGTTCAGCGTCTCAAAAGCCTCGACAAGTGAAGCAATTTTAGTGCTTTCATTGAATCCGGCTATCGTTAATCGCACATCTGTGAACAAGTCTAAATCAGTTCTGTTGATTACTGGTACTAAGCCAGCTGACGCACCTTTCTTTCCAACAAAGTCATTGAGTGTCTGCTGCCCCTGTGGGTTACTGTTGACCTACGGAACACCAACGTCAATGTCATGTAAGACGACATACTACCGAGAGACTCTCACGTCGAAGATGGAAGTTGCATGGAAGGTGTTGTTTCCCCTTGCGAGAACGAGATTGGGGATGAGCGCAGTACCAAGCGCAGCGCCGTCTCGGAAGAGCTGCAAAGCTTGATTACCAGGATATCAGGTTGAGAGTTCCCAATGACGTGAGCAGTGAAAGACGAACTCAGATCACCGGTCGCAAGATCGAGACTGGACGGATTGAAAATTGAGACTACTTGAACATCAGTTGGACGATCCCTCCCCTTGAAAGAAGAGTACTGACCGTCGATTCCAAGGTTGATACCATCTTGATGTCCGCCTTGTACATCGACGCTTTCAATCGTTGTGAGCCCTTTGAGCCCTTTGAGACCGTTGAGACTTGTTGACACGTTGAATTTGATGGGATCCAAGGTTATTTGACCTAAACTTGTGTTTGCTACCGCACGAGAACTTCCAACGAGAAGGAATTCAACCGCGTCAAGGCTCGTCAGATCCGCGTCTTGGTAGCATAAGCTAGGATACTCCAGTAAGGTGGGAATGTGACATACCGAACCTGGAAAATGCAGGATGCTGAGGGTCGGGACAACTCAAGTTTGTATTGGATATCGTTATATTGATTGTCCCTTCCGTGTCGACTGGGCTGAGGACCGATATGGACGATTTTGAAGCCCCCGGAGGCTAATGGTGGGGTTAGCATACATTATCCCCTTTTATTCGGTAGCGTGCTCCTACCGTAGAGAGACTAGCAACATTAACACCATCCAGGGTAACGATAGTAAAGTCATTCTGGATCTCATCGATGGCAAGATTAAATCCGAAAGGCAGTTCTTGTCATTTGAATTAGAGAATTGAACGATTCATAGAAACGTTGAGCTCACTCAGCGATGCTTGTACAGAGTTACTCTTGGCACCCGGAGTCCATGGCGAACTTTCGTCAAACTCTAGTCCTAGGTTACCTATGTTGATACTTCGGATTGGATTAATCGCATTGAATGCCTTAAATGGGACGTCGAGACGGAGTGACTGGAGCCCTTGACTAAGCCACGAGATGGACGAGTTATCGTTTTGCAATGTAGACTGCCCCTTGGCCATAACCGGTGAGCTTTCTCCGTTCAGATAGTTCGTGAACAATTCAGAGACAGCTGCCAGGTTCTCTGGGTCTGTTTGGCGCTTCATGAATCCTGAAAGTGTGATATCATTGGCTCCAGGGATCTATCGATGGTCAACTTGAGATACGCCACAAAAAACCGGCGATCCAGCTCACAATGACGGCGTTGGTACCAGTACCTGTTCCAAGCGAGACATTATTGTAGGATAATCCAAAAACGACGGTGCCCAGATTTAGAGAGAAAGGACTGAAAGTGTTTGTGGTCTGTTAGCAATCATTCTTTACACCATGGTAGATATGAAGAACCTAGGATTATTCAACTGTGTAACTGCTACAAAATTGATACCACCGGCTGGATTATCACTCGGAAGTTGGAGGTCCTTTAGAGTGACATTGTTGTCGAAGCCGTTGAACCCTGGTTGAGACCATTTAGGCTAAGGTATCACTGGGAAAAGTTGCACACCATACCGTTCATAGTCACGTTTTTGTCAAAAGAAAGCCCTTTCGCCACTGGAAATTTGAGTGCTTGGACCTTTAGATTGGAGCTCTTCAGGCGCCAGGTGAAATTCCGCGACGTGATCAGTTGAGCAGAAAAACGGCCGAAGGCATCTTCATCGGTGATCATGAAGGTGGTAGTCACGTTGATTGGAGCTCTCTTGTGCTTCGCAAATAGTGTCTGGAATGTCATCGTTCCGAGATCCGTTTCCTTGAATTCACTCTCGAACCAAGAAACATTGACGGGTTCTAGGAATTCAATCTTGGAAGAAATGATTCCAGTGTGTGTGACCTAAGATAGAAAGTTAAACGGATAAATTTGATGTGAATATCTACCATACATTTCCTTGCAAAGATAATTGAAATCTAATATTAATATCATCAGATCAGTGACTTCGCGCGAAGATCAGAGTTGCACAGACGTGTTATTCTGAGGTTGTGAGATAGTTGCAGTTTCGATGTCAAGTTGAGTCCGCTTAATCACGAGCTGAATAATTGCTCGGACGACAGGGAATAAAAGGATGAACAAAAGCGCGATAGCCAACGGTATTGTGATGAGCGAGGAGATGATGAACCACCGTCGTTTGTAAAATGGTTTGGCGGGAGGGGGCTGTTGAGGTGCTGGTGTTTGAACGAATGCCTCGTCAGTGCCCGTGCCGGCTGCCCCTGCTGCTGGTGGCACGACACCCGCGGCAGTGGTTCGTGCCATTCCAGTTCCTTCAGAGAAACGAGAACCGGCAGGAAGGGCAGCATGACCTGCGAAAGTGTCGACAAAAGGATGAATAAACCGAAGTCAATACATACCTCTTAACGAAGCTGCCGAACCCAAGCTATGGGTGCTTCCAGTGTCAAGTTCCTGGATACCACTGCTGCGTCGCGCGGAATGAACTTCTTCCATCACCACGAAGTTCTGCAGGGTACCTGTTGGAGACAAAAAACACAAGCCCCAGACAGAAAAACACGAGAAAGAGGGAAAGTTACGTGCGAGCGCAGTATTTTCTTAAGTACTGCAACCGGGCATCACTTTTCAGAAAAGACGTGTTGATTAGTGTCGATTCCGCAGATCCGGAGGCCGCTCAAGTGACATTTTGAGATGGGATCGCAGGAAGAAGAAAAGGAAGCACATGGCAGGATCCACACCGAGAAGTCACTGGACCTTCTGAGTGAAAGATTGTCCAAGTCTGTCTGATTAATAGTTGATATGTAGCGCCGCAAAAAGTCATCACGAGGCCCTGAACTGGCAGTCAGATACATACATAGAAAGTGCATTTATGTAAATTTTCACAGGACAAAGAAATTATTAAAATACTTACAGACTTACAACATGTCCACAACGGTCCCATGTTACCCCGTGGGGTGTGGGGCAAGGCACAATTTCATATCAAGAGCAACCCTGCCCAGAAAAATCACATCGTCCCCTTCCAATTGAGCGAATATTATCCATGTAGGACGTACACTGACGTACATACGCTGATGTACGGAGAGTTGAACAGAAGGAAGGGGCTGTCAAGACTTCTTTTCCCGCCAACGTTGTGGCTTATTTGCTTCCCTTTCTAAACTTGTTATAAACGTACAGCTTAAAGTACTGAACAATCCAAGAACGATCGATATCATACTCCAATAGCAGTCGATTATAAGCGGTTTTAACCTCTGCTGGCATGAGGTTCGTAAAATTATAAACGGGTACTGCATCATGCTCAATTGTCACAGCCTTGCATGTGATTGTAAACCCGATTATTCCGCTGCCTGAAGGAGCATGGAATCGGACAGCTGTCAAACAGCGTTGTTGAAAACAACTATACTAGGTACTTGTAATACTTGTAACCTTATCGTAGTATCATGATCGATATCAGACTGTAGTCACTTTTCAGGATACTTAGTGTCGAAACATCAGGAGACGTACGTTACAGATTGGACTGAGGGGTAGATGTCATGATCAGTACTCAGTAGTGATTACAAGCGATTGCGGCTTCGCCGATGCCTGCATAAGACATTGTTTGACATCAGATTGTACTAAAGGCATGTGTGATT
>JAGGAR010008103.1:0-24358 GCA_017657315.1 Termitomyces sp. K1Ag
TTAGAAGAAGAGATGCAGGTTGCCAATGCTGAATATATTCGTGCCGTAAATAGAGCCAGTGCGTCGATTGTTCTGCTGGTTGCCCGGGAGATTTTTTGACCAGGATGTTTTAGAGGACCTTCATGCTCAGGTCAAAGAGGCGCTCCTCAAGATATTGACTGATACCGATGCGGATGTCATTGCAGAGAGTTAAATAACCTTCTTTCTGCTCGGCCTCGCATACCTTGGGCAACACTATCACCACGAACAAACTTATGGTTCTTATTGCGCCCGCACACGATTCCCGCATGGCCATTACTGCACCATCAACTGATTCGACGGTGCTTGAGGATCTTCGCCGAGATACGAGTTGCATAACCATATCAGCCTGCGGACAGGATGTCTCGTCACGAAGGTTACGAACAGAGCTTCGTGTAGGACGGTTAGGACTTGCATGAATAGAGATTCAGAGTAGCAAAGGTGTCGTTCGACATGAGGCACTTTACGCCACAAGGCAGTGCCAGTTATTGTTGACTTATTTCTGGACCATCCATTCTCATGGGGTTTTAAGAAACAGGATTAGCCTGGAAAGAAGCCTGTACTTGATTATATCTGCAGCTGTTCTGGATGGATCACTTTGACAATGATGATGAACGTGCACGTGAACAGCTGTCACGAATTCGCCTTTGACAATTATTGCCCTTTGTCTTCTTTGACTAACTACTAACTCAGCCATGTATATGAATCTACTTTTTCCTTCCTGCTTGCCCAAAGATCCTCTTCTCCTGTCTCGTTTTTATCATCTGTTCGGCAGGCCCGTTCCCCCTTCATCACTACGTGACAACATAGATCCCTTCTAAAGAAATGCCCAGAATACGCTCGATCACTGCAGCCGTGAATACTCCCGTCCGAGTAAGTGCCCTCAATGCGAATAGAAAGCCAAGACACGTCGATAGTAAGCCTTATCTTGACATGTTCCATATATCTCCACAACGGTTTGTTCTAGATGGTTTATTGGCACTGAGTTGGATATATCGGAGACTAGGCAATTGTGAGCTTGTGTTTCTTCATCAATGACCTATTTCTAAAGGTAACTTTTGCAGAAGGAAAGGCACGATGGGTCACAGTCGAATACCTCCGAAAAATCCGTACGTTCTTCTATTGTAATATTTTATCCGACCGTCTGTTGATACCTCACGTTAGTCGAAGAAGTATACTACAACAATCTAAAAAGGTTCCTTGGACCATATTTTCCGTGCAGTTTCAGGAGAGTGATTCCGGATCTGGTTCGTCATGACTATGTGAAACTTCGGGCTTCTCTTACAATACATCTTCCAGGTCGAACAAGGTTATCTTCGATGGAATACAGATAAGACAAAGTTTCGAGTTTCAAAGCAGATGGCGATTCTGTACGTCAGATCTTGTACTGTTCTTATGTCAATGACTCTGACGTTTGCTGTAAAGATGCATGCAAGCTGCGTCTCAAACACCAGGGGAAGAGGTGGACCGGCATTGTGCGCACGCAGACTATTTTCGACAGAAGATATCCTTTACACGGCCCACATATGCCATGGTAAGTTATCATTGGATGGCAATTGAGTGATTGTGATTGATGAGCATGTCCCGTGTTCCAGGTCGTTGAAGAAAACAAAGAACTTCGAGAAGAGAACAGCGAGCTCAAGGGACGGCTTAGAGTCGCTAATGCTCCTGATTTTCTTCGGGAAGCAAGCATCGCAACCTTCGCTAGCGATGAAATCTATGATATGGATGATGAACTTGCTGGACAGGGTGAGGAAGCTGAGATGGTAGATGATACTGCACCTGGTCTCTCACATCACACATCGGGATTGGCATTCATGTACGTGTGAGCTTTACTCTTCTACAAGTGATATCTGATAACCTTGAATTTCCAGTTCTACGCCAATTAAACCTACTTGCACGTCAGGTCCAGAAGGCTTTTATCCAACTCCTCAGTCGCTCCCGCATGCGTGTGCTGGCGCACGTCCGCCACCCTTATCACCATCACTCGGACGAGCTTCATTCTCATCTCGTGGTAATCCTGTTGATGGTATGGATGTTGATGAAGGGCCAGTTGTGGGACCTTCGGGTTCTACTTCCTCTATTCCATCTTATGAATCTGTATGTGAATATCCACTCTGGATTCTTTATATCTCAGATGACCATGCTTTTGCTCAGATTGCTACAATGTCTGTTCCGAATCACGACACGGATATTGTCTACCTCGCGAGAGTGGTTAATGCATCAAAATCGACTCTTCAGTCAATTGAGGAGACCTATCGTACTCAAATCTCAGAATTTGAGAGAGAGGCTAGGGAGGCTAGGGAGCTTCAGGAGAGGGTCAGTGCCCTCACAATGACTTACATATATAATTTGACTCACTACCTTTGATCTTTTAGATATTGAAACTGACTTCTACTCTTGACAAGGAGCAGGAAGAATGGAAGGAAGAGCGCTCAATGCTAGTGGAGCAACTTGAGCAACACAAGGAAAGAATTGGTACCTTGGAGGATGAGCTCGCAGTTAGTGAGGTGCTCTTGGGCAGGTCCCGGGAGAAGGAGAGGCTCGGCGCTATAATATCGGAAGAAAAAGATCGAGTGATTGAAGCGCTACGTGCAGTAGGAACAGTAAAATACCAGGATGAAGACAGCCACGAGAAGCTACGGGCGAATATGCTCGAGGAAAAGCGCGTAAGTTCTTGATCTCTGTCGTGACCACATATGTTGATTGGCTTTGTTGGAAATGTAGCGCGCTCGTTCGGAATTGTGTGATACATAGTTCGTATTCATTTGGAGCGGTATGGGTGAATTGGTTCAGTGTCTAGTACCGATGGAGTAAATAATGCCTTCTTTCCCAGACGTCTTCAGTTTTTCTTACCAACACGACAAGTTTCAATGAGACCGCGAGAATTTGGCGAAGCTAAACACGTTCCAGAACCAGGTAACTTGTGAAATTGTCTCCATTTTGGTCGACTTGGATGGAGTGGACTACCCCACGCACTGCCACTATTGACAAGAAATTCACGGCTCAGGCACGGTCGATGGCGTGTAATGGGCGAATCCGAAGATGACATTGATAATTACATATGTTCTACATTTTACCGCGTAGTGCAGTACGTTCCTATCCTGCCAAGGATGTCATTGTGGTTATTTGCGACGCTGGCGATGCGCAGTCCGAGAGATTGACTCAGTTGTTCGGACAACGGAGTAAAGAATGAAGACAGAAAAGGCTGAATACTACGTTGAGCCTTCTGATGAGGGTGGTGGTGGAGGTTCTGTCAAAGGGTTCTCATCTCGCGCTTGTTGAAGCAGCGTATCGAGGCCTTTTTCCTTGACCGCTTTCTAAATACACGGATCAGCTTAGATAGCTAGAAATTGCCAACAGACACACTTGAACGCAGCCACGGTAGCTCTCCCAAATTTTCCCGCACTTCTCGTTGAATTCGGCAGCTTTGCGTTGGGAGTAGGCTTCCCGCTGGGATGGCGATGAAGACGCGGCGACGGCGGGCTCAAGATAGCCTTCGAACCAGGCGTTGAAGCAGGCGTCGTACTCGAGCTTGAGTTGTGTGCATTCCGGGGACAGACTGTGAGCCATGGGAGAAGAGTAGAAAGAAATTATTATTATTACTGTTATTGATCACACGATCAATGGCTTTCTTCCCGACCCGACGTCTGTTCTCCGCGTTCGCCAACCGCGCCATCGTCTACGCTCAGCACGGCGACCCCACAAAGATCCTCGCTGCCCTCAGCTATCGACCTCTTCCCTCCCCAGCCAAGAACACCCTTAATGTCCGTTTCCTTCTTGCACCAATCAACCCGGCCGACATCAACGTTATTGAGGGTGTTTATCCCGCTAAACCGGAGCCCAGACATGACCTTGCCCCATCAGGTCTCGGAAGCAACGAGACACCAGCGTTTGTCGGCGGAAACGAAGGACTTGCTCAGGTGGCAGAGGTTGGTGAGGGTGTGCAGGGTTTGAAGGAAGGCGACTGGGTAATTATGACGAAGCCGCAAGTTGGGACATGGTGCACAGGTAGAAACGTCGGGATGGACGACGTTGAGAAGGTTCCAAGGATAGAGGGACTGAGCGAAGTTCATGCGGCTACGATGACAGTGAACCCACCCACGGCATACAATATGCTCCAGGATTATGTGCGCCTTGAGGAAGGGGACTGGGTCGTTCAGAATGGGGCTAATAGTGCTGTGCGTGCCATGTCGTATGATGTTCCTAGCGGTTCTAATATCATACTTAGGTTGGTCAAGCAGTGATTCAAGTTGCTGCTTCTCGTGGACTCAAGACCCTCAACCTTGTGCGACCACGGTACATACAGAACTTTACCATCCAGCACCCTCTGACATACTGAACTAGTGATAATTTGCAAGACTTGGTAAAGCAATTGGAAGACCTCGGCGCAACCAAGGTCCTCACTTATGACGCGCTTTCTGACAAATCTCTTCGCAAGGAAATCAAACAGTGGACGGGAGGAAAGGTATATCTTTTTTCTTATGACAGTGCAACGCCTGACCGTTTACTAGGATATCCGGCTAGGCCTGAATTGTGTTGGTGGGCACGATTCTGCCAACTTTCTCTCAAAGCCGGCTAACATTCCGTAGGTGGCCCTGAAACAACGCAGATGGCGAGACTGCTTGGAAACGACGCGCATCTCGTGTCATATGGTGCAATGTCAAAACAGCCTTTGTCGCTGCCGACGTCACTTTTCATCTTCAAGAACCTGACATGCCATGGTTTCTGGCAAAGTCGATGGTACAAGAATTCCGTTCGCGGTGATCGTGTACGCGTCATGCAAATTCTGGCTAACCTTATGACTCAGGGCAAGGTGAGTTGACTGCCGTTTTCACTCGTGCGAATCTTGATTATTGTGGCGCAGTTGAAGGAGCCTGCACACGAAATCGTGACGATTAGTTCGAAGGATTCGGACGAAGAAGCAGGTCAGAAAGTAAGGGATGTCATTGCCAAAGCGGTAGGCGGGCGCCAAGGGAAGAAGACGCTACTCAGGTTTGAAATCAATTGAAGAAGTATAATCGCGCAATCTTCCTTGCGCCTGGTTTGGCATTCACTAGTGTGTCGCTTAAGCGCCACAGTCTGAAGATATACTGTGCTGCTGTTGCTGCTCGTGTAGAGGTTAGTGCTGACCTGAAGCAATACAATATCATGTAAGAACGAATCTGGAAACTGTTTACCACGTAAGTAACAGATGTAAGGTACATGAGTCCAACGGGCCATATGCGTCGAAGCACAACAAGACAGTAAAGCAAAACACGTAGCGAGAAAGAAATAGAAAACTAAACAAGACAATTGCAGAAAATTGTATATCAGGGGGGGCGCGGGGGAGTCAGACTTCTTGCGCCACAGGCTGTAAATGACCGTTTTGATTGAGACTCTTCAATGTATAGACAAACCACACGATTCATACGAGGTCTGCCACTGATTTTGAACAGAAATAAGACGTATTATAAGAGGACGCACGTCTTACATTGGCGAAGGGGGGGGGGAAGGTCCGGTTCGCCGGCAGATGGACTGGAGCCCCAGAGCGAGAGATACGAATCCCCTGGTATGGTGTTTGTGACTTATCATTCCAGCTGTTGAGAGTTATGGATCTACCTACCAACGGAATGCAATGACTGGCAAGGTAAGCAAGCATGCTTCATGGCATATACAAGTACTATATACAAACATGATCAGTGGGACTGTTTGATCATCTCCGTTCGTTCGATCTTTGGACTCTGTGCTCTTCCCAGATTTTCGGTCAGTTTCGTTGCCAAAAGACTTGACATAACAGCACAAAATTTATCTGGAGGACGATAATGCAGAGTTTGATTAAAAGACAATTGTCTCGCTCATTCGGGTCTTTCGTATACAATCCAACTCCTTCCATTTTTTTTTTACAAGTTGGAGGCAGAAGAACCCAAGCTTAAGTGACGGAAACCCAAATGATGATAAATCTCGAGCAAGGTGTTTGCACTTTGCAAAACAACAGCGCATTTGAAGAATCACTTGTTACCTGTGAGTGGCACATGTATAAAGAAGTGAAAGGCACTTGGAAAGTACCATGAAGGGTGCTACACCACTCGGTTTATTAAGATAGAAAATATATGGAAAGACGGACATGTCACGAATTCAAGGTAGAGAAAACCACGTGAAAAAAGACCGAATGAAGTGTGTCAAATGGGTATCAAAAGGCGCCGCCTTCCCCTCTTTGTAGCAAAGCCTTCAGTATCGCGACGAGCCACGCAAGATATGCGAGATCTGCCACTGACATTGAGGTGATGACAACACGAAGGATTGGGGGATGCACGTCTTCCATTTGCAGAGGGTTCAAAGAGAGCCCGGTACGCCACACAGCCGGGAAGAGCGCCAAAATCAGAAAAAGGATGCCCCTGGATGTTTGTGAATGATCCTCCAGGGTGAGTCGTGGATATGACTATTTACCAACAGAATGCGATGACGGGCGAGGCAAGGATAGCCCACGGCATATGTGAACATGTCCGATGTTTCTTGATGTTCTATACCCACATCAAGTCAGTCATAGGTGGCGGCAAACAAAGGATGTCATACCTTGTACCAGGCCATAGCGAAGGCGCTACTCCGTGACCCAGAGTTCTTACGGAAGTAGTACAATAATATGATTGCCAGCAGGAACGCAAAAGCGAGACGAAATAGAAAGAGATAGGCAAAGCTTCGAACAAGAGGGTCCCCGTTAGTCCCTGGCATCTGGAGGAAAGGAGGAGATGCCCTGCCAGGTTGAGGGTAAATCATTGATTGAATGAAATGATAGATAATAATGACTCACATAAGAATTGTCCCCGCAATGGAAGCAATAATCATCCATATCTTGCAACAATCCCCGATATAAGCGATCCAACTAGACTCCAATTTCCTGAGGGCGGAATCACTGGAATGTATAATGCGCTCAGAAGTAGGGTCATACAGCATGGAAGGTAGGTCGTTCCATGCACGAAACGGGGACGACTCGATGTGTGCATCATCTGGACGAGTAATGTACGAGAGAGCAATGTCCTTGTGGCGCTAATTCCGTACGTCCACAGGCACTTGTCTCGTTGCCGTCATCTCGGACATGCAGATTGCCATCCATTGCTTGGGCGTTACGAAGGAATTCTTCAGCGTGCGATGCAAAGTATTGAGGGATAAAAAGTAGGGCTGGCAAGCAGATGTAGCGCAGAATGCACTCCATGGGCAAAAGATGTTGAGCTTGGACAAAGGAGCGATCCAATCTTGTGGTCTTATATGTGCGTAAGGCCAGCGGAAAATCGGGACCATCACAGGCTGCACTAGTTGCACTGACTCGACTGCAAAGATCCACATCAGGGGATAGAAGAGATGGTGCCTAATCAACTTCAGAATTTGCTGATGGTCGTGGCGTCCGCAAATACCGTGGCATGAGCTGAATTCAGAATTGACACAATTTGGGCGTGCGTTCCCAGCACTGGTGTGCCAGTGATCCATTTCTGTGGTTCTGTGCTGTGTTGGACTGATCATTTGTAACAAAAGAAACAAGGTGTCGCCTGTTCCCATCACGACCGGGACACATCCATGAATTTTAAGGTGACAATCTGGGCAGAAGCCGTGAGGGCCGAAGTACATAAAAAACTATCACAACTGCGGGGTTACTCGAGAGGGGAATGCAAGGTAAACGGATCTGTGGGTTCGAAATGATGGATTCGATTGAGATATCTAGAAAGTGAATCGATTCGACTTGTGTACGGATTATATACAATTCCTTCGAGCGCGAGAGAGCTTCAATAGCCGAACGTCGTGCATGAAACTGCAGTGAGACGCCGAGATGACCCCAAGTGAACAGTACCTAAAAGCTTCCTTTGATGCTTTATGATTGCGAAGAAACCCCGTGTGCTCAAAATGGTTAATGGATGTGGGTAATCGCGCTCTTTGTTGAGACGATTATCAACCCCACGGGCAGGGCTTCCAGGCCACATCAAACGAACCAAAACGACATGGTTCAGATTAGCGCAGAGCTTACGAGATGCTCTTTTCCGTACCAGCTCGAAACAATGAAAATATAGAATATGTTCCGAACTTATGAATGGGACATCGCTGATCCATTGTGAAAGCTATTGAAGCGGCATTAGGTCCTGACCCAAAGGTCTGGCTGTCATATGTACACCTTTTTCTCACCGAGACCAATCACCAACGAGATTCACGGAATTCGGGACCATCAATGCCATCAAGAACGCGCAGCAAGGCGCGTGGACAGGTTTATTGGACATTTTGCCCGGCCGGAGAACGCGGGTTGACCATGAGACATAAGAACTTTCTATCTTCGGAAGGGCTACAGAAGACGTGGTCATGAGGCAGTAAATTTTCTTGACAAAGAACAAAGACCAGCTCTGAGATCCTGGCTTTAGCGCCCGACTCCGGAGATGTGGACTGTGGGAGGAAAGGTCGTCGTCGGTGTATGAGGATAATGTGCGGTAGTTCTAACCCTTGAAGAATTCTTGTCGTTACGCCGAATCGAAGCCTGTCGATGACTTCATCGCAGAGGATGGTAACCACGCTGTTAGTGAGGCGAGGCTGCGCCCATAGTGTATGGGGATAATGTGTGTAATCATCCGGCAGTTACAGCCCCCCAAGGATTCTTGTCGTTACGCCGAATCGACGCTGTCGATGACTTCATCGCAGGTGATAACCACGCTGTTAGTGAGGCGAGGCTGCGCCCATAGTGTATGGGGAGAATGTGTGTAATCATCCGGCAGTTACAGCCCCCCAAGGATTCTTGTCGTTACGCCGAATCGACGCTGTCGATGACTTCATCGCAGGTGATAACCACGCTGTTAGTGAGGCGAGGCTGCGCCCATTCCGAATAGTGAGGATATGATGAATTGCGAAGGAAATGATGATTAGTTTATCAAAAACCGAAGAGCATGGGTGGCAAGGGGTGATGTTGCTTCGGCAATCCTTGGTCCAAAGAACAGGAAACGCACCTTCCATGTACGTTGTTCTGATGTAGTAGATTTGAAGGAGGGAAAATAAAGGTTCTCAAAGTAAATCAAGAACAGTGCTTGTTTGGGAACATAAGCTCAGGCTGTGCCGCTGGAAAAGCGGTATATTAGAGGGGTCATCTATCGACTCTTTCTATCCTCAAAGAAGCGCTGCCAAGATTTAAGAAACTGTAACACTCAAGAGATGGGAGACGCACCTTGAGATGACGGAGCTGCCACGCGCACGTCGCGACCAAAACAATGATTTGTGCGACGCTGTACCACACCGCGCGTGCATTAGTGGCTTCGCTGAGGTCGCGGTAGTCCGCCTCTCTCTCCCTCTGGTACTGCTGCTCTCTCCTAATCTCCTCTAGCTTGACGTTGAGGTCTCGTACCTTGGCTGCAAGACCAGATACGTGCGTGCGGTCGTGTTCGACGTCGGTTTTTGTTGTGCCGACGACAATGTCGAGGTAGAGGCGGATGTGGGTGTGCGAGAACCACGAGGTGTAGTTTGTGGAGAGGCAGATGGAGTGGTCGCCTGCGTCATGGGAGGTAAAGGTGAACTTGCCCTCTGGGGGACCGATTGTTTTGACGAGGACGTCCTCGGTTTCGGATTCGACGACTTCGACGATGATGCCGAGCTCGGGGTTTGGTTTGTAGCCCTGTGTGCCCTCTGACCACTCGAGAGCACGGTAGGTCCCTGGGATGCGGTGAGAAAAGTGCAGACGTGAGAGAGTGACGCTGACCCTCGACCACGGTGTCGGTTGGAAGTTCTTCTATGAAGCAGCGCTTTTGGTTTGCATCGAGATAGAAGTGCAGAGCGCGTGCAGTGGCCGCGAGAAAGAGAAACAGCACGACGCGCATGGCCGTTCAGGCGAGAAAGTATGTGGCAGCACAGCCACCATTCGTGGCAGCGTTAATCCTCTATCTATGCAAAATAGAATGTAGATAATACATCACCCCTACGCGATTTCATCAAGCCACTCCGTCAAAGAGGCCAGTCCATCGTCCCCCGATTTTTCACTCGCCTTTATGACTTTTGCAGAGGTTCCTACAAAGGAAATTTCGCCTCCTTCCCAATCTGAGAACTTGAATGAGCCACCAGGAGGCCCATTACAGTCGAGACCTCCCATATCTGATTTTTCGTCTTCCCCTCCAAGCCCTTCGACGCCGACACCACCTTTTTGTGACGCTCTGCGCTTCTCGAGTTCGCGCTCCAACACAGACCTGACACGATTGACGGCGAGGGTGTCAGAGGTTGTGTTGGCTTGGCTTCCCGTGTTGAGGAGATCGGATTTGTGAGCAAGAATGATCAGTGAGGGAGAGATTTGCGATGGTGGAAGGCAGGTGAGGGCGTGTAAAACATTGTGGAGGTGCCTGTAACACTGTAAGCGGGCGCCAATGGAGAAAGTCAAGGTTACAAACTCTGCAACCACTGCTCCGTTGCGAGACACAGTGCTCGCGTCGACTACAAAGGCAATTGCTTTTGCGTCAACAAGGTGTTCCCGGAACTGATCTCGAATTCGCGGGTGTCCCGGTATATCAATAACACGAATGCTTTTTTTTGGCGTTGATAGGTTTACTGGAGAAGAGTTTGTCTGGAGGGATGTGTGAGTTTGAAGTGCTTGACCATATACAAGCTTTCACAAGATGAGACGATGAGTTGCCTTTTTCGATGAGAGTGCACACGTACCTGGGACAGTATCGTTGTCTTTCCAGCGTCTGGAGCGCCAATGAGAAGCAAGGCATTCCCTCTCGATCTTGACCGTTGTCTACTGAAGGCGAGGTATACTACGCGTCGAATGAGGGTTCAGTGTAGAAGAAGAAAGACGACACAAACTGGCAATAAATAGAACGGCGGCGATGAAGGAAAGCAAGATTCTTTGGGTGTTGACGGGAGGCAGGTCCATGGCGTCGAGTGGAAAGCACGTCAACCAGCAATCCAGCAGTATCTCCGGATCGGCAACCATTTGAAACGCCGGTCCACGAAACAAATTCCAGACGATTGGTCCGCGTTCTCGTCCGTCCGACACTCTGCGATGCGTCTTCCAACGCATCTGGCTCGTCCGCATGCACGGGCAAGTCTATCCAGGTACTTTGCTACCGCAACACAAGAACGAAGGACCCCTCAAACGGTCATTGAAAAGGTCGTTCAAAAATATGCCGTCGGGCTGCCTCAGGGTAAATCAGTCAAGGCTGGCGACTATGTCATGATACGCCCAGAGCATGTCATGACCCACGATAATACTGGCCCTGTGATTTCAAAGTGTGTCTCCTTTCAGTCGTGCCTCTAGTCCGGTCTTATGATCACTCCAGATTCAACTCCATTGGAGCAACTAAAATACACAACCCGGCACAACCTGTATTCACACTGGATCATGATGTCCAAAATAAAACTCCAAAGAACTTGGCTAAGTATGCCTCGATCGAGGCATTTGCCCGTAAGCACGGCGTCGACTTTTATCCCGCAGGACGGGGTATTGGCCATCAGGTGCTTGTCGAAGAGGGTTATGCCTTTCCCAACACTTTGACTGTCGCTAGTGACAGTCACAGCAATATGTACGGAGGTGTGGGCTGTGTGGGCACCCCGATTGTCCGCACGGATGCTGCAGCTCTCTGGGCAACTGGCAAGACCTGGTGGCAGGTTCCCCGCATGGTCAAGGTGGAGCTCAAGGGGAAACTCGCGCCAGGTGTTACCGGAAAGGATGTCATTGTTGCTCTCTGCGGCTCGTTCAACAAAGACGAAGTCCTCAATGCTGCAATTGAATTTACTGGCGACGGAGTAGCTGCTTTGGGCGTCGACGATCGTTTAACCATCGCCAACATGACCACGGAGTGGGGCGCCCTCGCAGGTGTTTTCCCCATCGATGACACTCTGCTAAAATGGTACGACCAGGTCCTCTCCAAACTCGAACTACGGACATTCTCGTCTTCTGCGTCTACAGGCATCCCTCCTCCGCCAGAACACCCGAGGATCTACCGTCGGCGCCTGGATGCACTTCGCGCAGCCAAACTCGAATCCGACCCTGACGCTGAGTATTCCTCCCATTTGGTTTTCAATCTCTCCACCCTTGTCCCCCACGTCTCTGGCCCAAACAGCGTCAAAGTTTCGACACCCCTGCCTGTCCTTGAGGATGCCCGTATCGCGATCCAAAAGGCCTACCTTGTCAGCTGTACCAATTCCCGAGTTTCCGACATTGCGGCGGCTGCAGCAGTCATGAAAGGGAACAAGGTCGCTCCTGGAGTTGAATTCTATATCGCCGCTGCTAGCTCTGCAGTCCAGCAAGAATCTGAACGTCTCGGTGATTGGGATACTCTCATCATGGCCGGAGCAAAGGTCCTCCCTGCCGGCTGTGGTCCTTGTATTGGACTGGGCGTCGGTCTCTTGGAAGAAGATCAAACAGGAATCAGCGCTACTAACAGAAACTACAAGGGCCGTATGGGACATCCAAAAGCTCAGGCATACCTTGCAAGCCCTGCCGTTGTCGCCGCTAGCGCTATCAAAGGATACATCTGCGGCCCCGCCTCGTTGGATTCCGCCAAACTCCCACCTGTCCAGCCACCCACATTCTCCATCTCGAACATCCCTGCTTCTACATCAGCATCCGCCGTATCCGATGAGCCTCTCTTCACTGGCTTCCCCGCCACATTCACTGGGCCCCTGCTCTTTGCTCCCCAAGACAATCTGAATACAGACGGTATCTACCCTGGAAAGTACACTTACGCTGATGACATTACTCTCGAAGGCCAGGCCAAGGTCGTCATGGAAAACTATGATCCCAATTTCGCTGCACTCGTCGCCGAGAAACGTAAGACATTCGCTCCGTTCGATGGTGTCCGCAAGGAGGGTGTCGTCCTCGTTTCTGGATACAACTTTGGCACAGGCTCGTCTCGCGAGCAGGCTGCAACAGCACTCAAAGCTGCAGGCGTTCCCCTCGTGATCGCGGGTTCCTTTGGCGATATTTTCAAGCGTAACGCCATCAATAATGGTCTGGTCTGCCTTGAGTCTCCGGAACTCGTAAGTGACTTGACCGAGCGCTATGCCAAGGACGGGAAACGCGGGGCCGGTGGCAAGAATGGGGAGCTCACGGTGGATATGGGTATGACAATCGAGGTGGGCATGAAGGACGGTAAAGCGGTTGTGCTCACTGCAAGCACGGACGAAGGAAAGACGTATTCCCTGCGTCCTGTTGGTGCTAGTGTGCAAGAGTTGTGGGTATGTGGTGGATTGGAGGGCTTCATCCTGAAGGAGATCCAGGCCGAGGCCAAGGCATGATGGCGAAACAAGTACAGCTAATCTGTATATGCATTTAAACACTTTTAAGGATTGGAATCTAACGCAAAGCCCTTTTGGATGATGATAGATACATGAGCTGCCCGATTGAAAACCTAATAAAGCTTTGAATGCATTTCCAACTCTGTGTTTTCGATGTCCAAGCCTTACGCCACATTTTTCCTATCTTCGGCAGCGAGACGGTCGTGCTCAGCGATATCCCTAAGAGATACAATGAGAACTTGGAGAGGTTCGAGATTTGTGGACTCACATGGCCTCCCAAGGGTAGTCCAACCTAGTAGCCGATGGGGATCAGAGTTCAGTAGAAAAATCGGAGACTGGAAAACTCACCAAACATCCTCGACTTCCTCTCCAGCGTAATATCTGCAAGTGATTCTGAATTAGCTTTGAATACTTGACCAACTATCTCGACTTACGGCATTCCCTCTGGCAACTCGGCTAGCTTGGGTTTGTTCTTATTGTGAACGACGAAAATGGCGAACTTGGTAGCGGCACGTAGTGCCTCACGCTCTGATTCGGGGTGTTTTAGAAGCTCTTCTTCTACGTCCTTTTGAAGCTCCGTAAGAGCATAACTAGGGAGTATATCAGAACAGACGTTTACACAACATCAAATGTGCGTACCCGAGAGTCTTCCGTGTGTCGTCAACCTCGTCCTGCGCGTATGAGTGGAGTGGTTGATCGAAAGTACTTCAATGATCTTACAACAATAAGGATCCTCTTTCCTAGCAAAAGTTTTCCTGGGTTTGGCGATCTGTCGACATAGAAAGATGAGTCTTGTCGAGCAGAAGAATTTGGGCACCCACATCCACTGTGTCCTCACGACTTCCTTTCCAATTTGTTGCTGACTTGTCCCAGGGAGAGGCTCGTAGAGCGATAAACCTATTGCTTGGATTTGGAGAGCCTTATTCTCGGTGATTTCTCTGAGGAACGTGCGCTGCAAAGTAATCAGACGATAACTCTGTAACACATGTGTCGTATCTTTGACTGACCATCACACGAGCAGGGAAGAAACCTCTGATAGTCTAGCTGGTAAGGTTGATTACATCCTGTACATGAATGAAAGTGTACAGACCCTCCACCTGGAGAAGAAGATCAGTAGAAGTCATCAATCAAGGGAAGCCGAGTACCAATAGCAACCATGAGGTCTGGGTTGAAGTCTTGTGCGAGTTTGGGAGTGACGCCGCGTATGAGATTGTGGATATCATTGTAGGTGACGCGCCAGTGCTTGACTTGACCTTCAGCCATAGCGAAAGAGGGTGCAGAGTGGTGGTAGAGTCCAAAGATAATTTCAGATGATCGGAACGACTGATCCGGATCATAAGCCTTTTTCACCGATCGCACTTTCGACCACCATGGCAGGCGAGTCTTTACGTTTCTATTCCCTGCCGAATTTCTAAACCCTGTGCAGATGCACCATCTGCGTCCGGCTCAGGCTCTAATATTCCACCGACAAAGGCAATCGGCAGTCTTGCAAAGAAACAGGGCGATGTAACGCGTCAGGGAGCGCAGAAGCTCAAGTTCGTGCCCACCTTGCCAGCCAGGAGGAAGAAGGAGTAAGTAAGTCGTTCAAGAGGGCTGATAAAACACTTTGCTTATACCACCGCTCAGGGAAGTAAAGCCGGTATGCCTCGGATCCTTCCCTGATACTGGCAAATCTTGAGTGCAAAGCTATAGGAACCAGCACCGGAAACACTGCCAGCTGCCCCCACAAATGAACGCGGTCGGGGCAGAGGAAGGGGGCGCGGAGATGCAAGGGGGCGTGGAGATGCAAGAGGACGGGGGCGGGGACGAGGAGCGCCTCCTGTGGTTGAAATGACCGCGAGTGGTCCTTTTGCCATGGGACCCGCTCTGGCAGGAAACACCGCAACACGACGAGCCATGCCTCGATCCAATTTTGCTCCTGTCCCGACCACAGGCTCTGCGTCATCTCTTGGATCGAGCCTCGTGCGAGGAGCTGCTCCCACATTGAAAAGAGAGGGGGGCTCCAAAGCCAAGGAGGCCAAAGAAGAAGACGACGCAGAGGTCTATTCCGATCCTGACGAAGGTGTGGAGATCGTCGACATGGAAGATGTACGCAACATGGATTGGATGGCGCCTGAGGGTCTACGAAAAGAAAAACAACAGAAAAAGGTCAAAAAAGAAGAGATTTCACGTAGTGCTGGTATGTCATTTCCCTATTAACATGGTATAACGAACGTATGATCTCTCTATATATAGGTGGTACTGATGTCGACGTTGCTAATGCGCTTGACCTCAACGGTAGTGATGAAGAAGAGGAACTGGAAGACATAATTGAACACTTTGCCACTGCTGCCAATCCCGAACAGGTATAACTTTTAGGCTCCTGGTTAGTGGTGTCAAAAGCTTATCAATTTTTTGCAGGATTCAGATCTTCGGGAAGAGCGGTTATACCTTTTTCAGTTCCCTTCGCCATTTCCTTCATTTGTGTCACCAGATGCGGATTTGCCGGCACCTGCTGAAGATGTTCCGATGGCTGATGGCACAACTGGCAAAAAAGTGGCATTTGCAAGTACCGTCAAATCTGAGGCTGGTTCTTCGAATGCCCCAACCGCCGAGGAGGAAACTGCCCAACCCAAAGTGGATGGTGTGATTGGAAGACTTGAAGTGTATCGCAGCGGCACGGTCAAGATGCGGCTAGCAAACGGCATCGTACTCGATGTATGTTCTTTGTGCATCGACATCTTTCGTCTTAAGGCTAATAGTATAACCCATGATAGGTCACTGCGGCTACTCAACCGTCTTTCCTACAACAGGCGGTACAGCTCGATAAAGAAGGGAAGCGTCTCGTCGTTCTTGGAGAAGTCAACAAACGTTTTTCGGTATCCCCTGATGTTGATACTCTTCTTTCAGCAATGGAGTTGGCCGACAAGGAGCTTGCGACGCCCTTGGACAACGAAGACCTCATCCAAATGGATATGACCTGATCTCATTCATATTAAATCAGTTTATACATTAGTTCAACATTGGTAAAACATGATACAACTGCATTGTAGACACTAAACCAAAATCCAAGATTGAGTAACTGCAGTAGCAAGTCACATTACATAACTTTTAAGGACCATAACCCATCATGAAACCAGTACTCCGCCATATCTCGTCCTGGTTCTGAGGGGTCGGTTCCTGCGATGGCCGAGAAGGGTAACCATAAGAGCTGCCTGAATGGGGGCCCTGAACGGCAGCGTTATGGCCATGGACGTAAGACATGTAGACATGTGTGGGCTGGTGTGGTGAGGCCTGCTGAGAAAAGCAGTCATACGGTCCTCCATAATTCCACGCCGCTTTAGATGCCCCAATCAGAGCCTGATCGCGGATTGGTTGCGCTGGATGGACCTCGCCTGCAACACCCACGATGGCGTGATCTGTGACGTAGGAAGTCGGCACGACTCGAGGGAGCGCCGAGTCCCTGGACAGTGGGTCATGAAGCGCCTTTCCAATCGAGGAATATGAATGGTCCTCGAATCGATGTATGGAGCTTTCCATGCGAAAGTCTGGTTGGGATTTTGTCATCATGTTAGTAGAGGTGTCCATAGGATTGTAGTAGCCAACGGGGGAGTCGGCGATAATGTTCTGAGGAATAGTAGGGCTGCTGTGGGCCACAGGTTCCTGATGGAGAGTTGGGGGCGAAGCGGCGGTGTGCGATGGCGAGTTGGGATTTGACTTGGTCGTGATCACGGATTGCCGACCATTTACCACCTCGAGTTCATCGGGCTCGTCGGACGAGGAAGACGGAGGGGCGCTTGGTTTCTGGCCACTTCTGAAAGCCATGTATGATCCGTTTGCTCGTTGGAACAGTGTGCAGAGAAAGTTCTTCGGTGGCAATCAGTCAATTTTGAGTTTTGATAACGAAAGATGGATTTACTTACCCAAACAGATGGCGGTCGGCACAACTTGGAACCTTCTTGGAAGAATGGTATTGCGCCTCTTAATTCTTCCATGGCTTTAATCGTAAGTGAGCATCCGGGGCTTTCAACCACAAGGGCGGCGAGAACAACCTGACACTGCTTTCAGAACCATGCCAAAAGAGCAGATAAAGGTACATACGCATGACGAAAAGTACCCCGACCAGAAGAACCAGACGTGGCGACAGAGAGGATTGACAGGATAGAGGCTTTTCAACACGGATATGAGGCGCCTGGATACTTGGAAGGTGGCCTCTACAGATCTTTTGTATCGATGTCTCAAAGGATTATCCGACGCCTCGCGAATGGCCTGAGCAAAGTAGCTCCGATGTATGTACAACAGATCTGTTTCAGAGAATCAACGCGAAGCACCGCGCCCAAATACAGGCTGTACGAACTGGAATCCCTAACGCACAGGGTGCAGTACTGTTGCAAAGCGAGTGAAGGGTTAGATGACCACTGATATCCATTATCGTTTTCAGGCCAGCGTAGATGTTTTGGAATTGGGTAGTTTTGAATGACCGCGTCTATGTCAAGCAAAGCGTTATATGACGGATATCGCGTACTGAATACATGGTCAATAGACATGGACATGCACTTTGCGGAATACCGGAATTTCCAGGCATGGACTGTTGGCATCAAATGAATTCTTTGCGGATCATATGGAGGCGAGAACAAACAGACATCCAAGAGACCCTTCATCGGCCACGGGACCAACTTGCTGTAGGTCCTCAGGATATTTACAGTCTGCGTGTTGGATGAAAAGTGACCCCGGTCGACCATGGACGAGGCTCTGTAACGTAACCCTTTAGGATCATCACAAAGGATCTAGAGTATGCTACTCACCGACCAACTCTCCCAAACGAACAAATCCCAGAAGAGCTAGATCGATCAGATCAGTCGGATTGTAGATGTATTTGATAGGCGTAAACTAACATGCCGGCGTCTTTGCACCTCTTGTGGATCAAGGTTCCAAGCTGCACTATCACGTTCTGATCGGGGGTTCAGAAATCAGTATCATCGATCCACCCGGGGAGGAGAAGGCTTACGTAGTCCAATCTAAGCAAAGCAAGGGGTTCAGTAGGTCATGAGATTTCATAAAAAAGTGGGGGACCTACCGTCTGGGCTATTCGGGTGGTTATACCAGTCAGAAGCCACCTTTCTTCCTTGTCAGATTGACTCGAGTTGTAGACGAATCGGAAGACAAGAAAGAGCGCCTGGACGGTGGCACATGTCACCTCGAGCAAGATAGAATCGAGGGAAAAGGCCGCTCGAGCGAGAGCGTAATACTGCTCGGCTACGGCTGCCGCATCCGGTTGGGACTCATCATACAGGTTGCCGTTGGCAAGGACCATGAAGAATACCGCCAGACGATGGGAGTGCAAGGCATCGGTGGAAGGATAACCTTCGGAGTCATAGATTGGGTTGATAATGGAGACGACGAAATCGTTGTACGAAATGGGATCATACCTGAGCGGAGACATCAGATGACTGGAAAACAACCGGAACAGATACCATACATCCATGCGACACTTGAATAATAGACACAAGCTAGCTCCATCGCCCTCTCTTTGTGAGGTAGGTACCGGATAAATATCGATTTGTTATACGGGCAGTCCTTGAAACCGAAAGGAAACGCATTCATAAGACTGAGTATATCATTTGGAAGGTTGAGGTGATATCGCGGTGAATTGTGCGTCTCTTCACACTACAGAAGTGCCGCTGTCAGCCGGAATCGTAAGGGGAACAAGTGATGACAGACTGGAAGGAGATCCTGGAGATACTACATGCCGATGGAGTACGTTAGAAGCTCCATAGGGAATGACTCCTAAGTTTGTGGGGACGCACCTCTGATCCTGCAGATTCACCGTGATACTTGGCCTGTCCGTCCACGCCAAGCGAGAGGGAGCCAATTGCCTCTGAGACGGCTTCCACGCTATCTACTTGGCCTGCTTCGCGATCGGTGCGAAAAACATCGTCTCTCTCTTCCGATGCTCGTGACAGAGCTAGAGCAGTCTCGAGTTCACGAACCCGTGCATGCAATGTCTTTACTTGATCAGAAAGTTTCTGAGCCTGTGCCATAAGGACCCTTTAATAGTTGAGTCACATTAACGTAGTATGATTGTTAATAAACTTACTTGTTCCCTTTGGTAGCGGCCAGCGTTCCTGTGGGTCCAGACTCTCATCAGCTCTTCACATGGGGTGCTTCGATCACTTAAGCATACATACCATCAGGACAGATCCCGGCACAACCACGTCTATGTGCATCGTTAGATGTAACTTAATATCTCAAAGGCAAAGAAGCCATGCCTGACGCATGATTGGCACGGAAAGGTTCTGCGTAATCGATTAAACTCAATTCACTTGCACGAGGGAGGATAGTGAAAGGAAGCTTCACCTGTCACACTTGAGTTTCGACCTTGGTAGAGTGGGTGGTATTAGTTTTGCAAGCGTAGCTCGACGTCGAGAGACCGAGCGTACCTGCGGCATTCTGCACAGGAGAGCCCAAGCTTTCGCGCGGCAAAGGTATCGGAAGACTCGGTCTTCATAGGTGCCTCGCTGGTCATTCGGCGACAAGTCAACGAGTAAAGGGGTGTGGCGAGAACAGGTACTCGGAACAATAAGAAGAAATGTACAGGCAGCCGAGTAAGAGAGAAATGAGATAGATTGGGTCGTCAAGGTCGTCCTGGACGTTTGTCCGGAGGAGGGGAATGGGTGTCCAGAAATATGTGCGTCCAGATAAGTAATTAGCTGAGTCCCTGGCTTGAAAGGCGGGATTGTCCGGGGCCGTCCCTAGCATCACAAAAGTGGCAGAAGATGGCTCGCAGATGGCACATGGCCATAACACCGTTAGGACCAATTGGGCGCCCCACACGTTGGCTAGCCGATACTCAGCGGCGCACACATGCACAGATCACGAGAAAAGAAGGGCAACAACGTGGATTTTTTTTTTACATAGGTACAATGGAGAACTTTTACTACCACGTATATCTACTGGAGAAAATCCTGTGAGAAGCAGGTCAGTATATGGAAGTCATGCATCAGAAGATCCACAAGGAAGAGAAGAGTCAGAGGTAGCGAGCGAGGACCACCAAAGCAGCCCTGCTCGAAGGTAGCTGAGTGAATTTCTGCAGTGCAGGGTGCGCTCCTGCATAAAGCCAAATGCCTCAAACATCATACACAAAAGAAAGCAAAAGAAAAAAAAAGAAAACAACAATCAGACTTGGTACTCACCACGAGTGTAAAGACAAGAGAAGGACGAATGGACGAACAATCAAAATTTTCGTCTCTTTATACACATTGAAACCCCGCAAACTCCGCAAACCCCGCCGTTCGAACCACCATCGTGTGCGACGTGCATGTCGGCTACATCGCAACAGACGCCGGCGTCGACATCCGCAGCAACCAATGCGTCGACCCCACAAGACAGCCAGCAGACCCAGTCCAGCGCCGTAGCTGGCCCGTCCTCGGCGCCCGCACAGACACGGCAAGAGGCAGAAGAGGCGCGCAAGGACCGCACGCTGGCAGAGTTCCTGCTCATGTTAGATGAATATGAGCCACTTGTGAGTTCCGAGTGTCCTGTTGAATCTCTGCAGCTCACCGCTCCTAGATCCCGAGCGAAGTCACGGATTATTACCTGCAACGCGTCGGATTCGAATGTGAAGACATTAGACTGTACGTCCCTTCCATCGCTGCCCAGCGTCATCTCACACGTGCGCAGAAAACGTCTCCTCTCACTCGCCGCGCAGAAATTCGTGTCCGACATTGCGGCAGACGCGTACCAACATGCGCGAATCCGGACAAACGCTGCGGGAGGTAGAGCACGGGCTAATCAGCCCTTGGGTCCTGGCCTGATCAAGGTGCGTTGCCCATCCAATCCATGATCCATTCCTCATTCTCAGCAGGACAAGACGCGCACGACTCTGACGATGGACGATCTGAGCGCTGCACTAGGAGAATATGGTATCAACGCACGCAAGCCCGAGTTTTACTTGTAATATCGGACATTTTTTGTATTAAGTAGTAGTAGTAGTCAATTGATGTGACCGTCACACGCTCTAACTCTTGCCACCATGACGCTCAAGCTCAAGCTCAAGCCAAGCCCTCGCTCGTCGAGCAGCCCGTCGTCGCCGTTCTCCTTCGACGGCAACGACAGCCCCGGCGAGCCCAGTGTCCTCACGTCGCCGCCCACACACTGGCTCCCAGGCAACACAATGAAGACCTTTGGCGCCCAACCACTCAGAACCATCTCTGAAATCGGTGTCGTGCGGTGCAAAGACTGCTCCAAGCCCATCCTCCGAAGCAGCATGTCTGAGCATCTCGAGACGTGCTCTTCTCTTTCCAAGAAATCCTCTGGAAAAACACTCCCTGAATCCGAAGGTGAAGTTGCATTAATGTTTTCATTCGTCTGCTCACCCCAACAGGCCGATAGGCAAATCCACTTCTGCTGGCAAGAAGCGCAAAGGATCTCCTGCGCCCGACGACTCTGGCCCGGCAAAGAAGAAAACCAAGCCCATCCCAAAGGTGACCAAAGGACGTGTCAAAGGCCCCGTAGACTACGACCGGCAATGCGGTGTGATCAACGACAAGGGCCTTCCCTGCTCCCGCTCTTTAACGTGCAAATCCCATTCCATGGGCGCCAAGCGCGCTGTCCAAGGCCGGTCGCGCCCCTACGACGACCTACTACTCGACTGGCAGCGCGCGAACAACCCCAACTTTGTCGAGCCCGTCAAACGCGAGACCAAAGCCGAGAAGAAAGAAAAGCGCGACAAGGAAAAGCTGGAAAAGAAACGTCTCGCGGATGAAGCGGCCGCTGCACTTGGTCTCGACCCTTCAATCAAAAAGTCTGCACTACCAGGGTCATCCAAGAAAGCCGGGAAAAAGGCAGCAGCGGCAGCGGCTGTACGGCTTGCAGAGGGGATGGGGGAAGAGGTGCCAGAGGACATGGATATGCTGGATTCAGAGGCGGAGATGGACGAGTTGGTGCGGGTCGTGAGGATTGCAGAGGACAAGGGCGTTGTTGCGTCGCCTTTGGCGGTACCATGCGATGCGAGTAGCTGGTTTGTGCAGCGCAGAGAAAAGGCGCGGTGTTGTCGGGATTTGCTTATTGGAGCTTTGGGCATTGGAGGGGCGACGGCCGTCCCTGGCGGTATGGTGGCGCTAGGGATGGGCATGGGACTTGGACTGAATAGGACGGCGATTCCTGGTGTTGTTGTAAAACATTAGTGTATATTATTTTCTGGGACTTGTATTATAGAACGGAACCGTATGATTAATATTCGTTTAGTACAAGTGATCTACTCAGGCAAGAGGTTCACAAAGGTCCACACGAGCATATGAACATCCATCCGAAAGTCTCGCGATCCTGGGATCAGGACCCTGTTGTGGCGTCAACACATGTTCGCTCTATATTTAACCAATCGCGGAGCCGAATCCGTGCTGGAACCAACTCGCTGGCGCTCGTTGTTTCGAAGATAGCGACGAGCCAATTCTGGAGATATGTACTTGCAAGTACCATTTAATTATAACTGTGGAGACGACGCCGCGGCGATCTACGGTGTTATGATCAACTGCCTGTGTGTCTCCGTGATAATCAAGTAGTATGTAAGTACATGACATAACGAAAATCTCAGACGAGGTCAGCTTCGGAGGGATTTATGCCAACAGCCACGCGAGTCGCCGAGTGGGTGAGGCTGCCACGACGCTGGTGGATCAGTCGGCGAAAAGGGGCAGACCGAGACTGGTGGCTATTCTGTCACCTGTGCCACATGCCGAATCCGCGTAGACATCCGCCAGCCGTCAGTCAACCCACAGTCCACTTATGATGTTCACCTCAGCACTTCTGCCACATCGTACAGAAGCAGCATGCCGAGGCTTATACCAGATCTTTGGGCACTTATTGGATTTCTCCCAAGGGACATTTACCTATCATAAGTTGATGAGGCAAACGTATATAGATCAGAATTAAAATTCAACGGGCTGTTGCCCTGTCGCAGAGATAAATGCCTTTGATGTCGTGTCTTCGATCAGCTTGAAGCCTGAGGGTGTTGACAGGCTGTAGGGAGCGTTTCAGCCGTATCATATCAAAATGATTATGATTCACGGTCTAATCTGAATAATAAAATACATCGATAAGTAGTACAGCACCTAAGCGTACTGCATGGCAATCAGCACACAACTTGACAGAAAAGAAAATCAACGCACTCTCGTAAACGTTCCCATCGTCGTAAATGTCTCCTTCCGTTTTTCCCGATTTGGATTATCATACAAGCTCTTGACCGCCGCACTCATCCCTGCCTTACGCTTCGCCTCCTCCATTGCAAGGCTGCTTGCCACTGCTCGGCTCGCTGCTGCAACGCTCGGGTTCAAACTTGGCTTCGCCTCCTCCCTTTTCTTCTTTGCTGGCTCCTCCTCACCGTCCGCAGCGGCCTTGCGCTTCTTGCCCGACTTTTTTGAAGGGGGCTCGAGAAGGCGCTGGCGCTCCATCGCTTCGCGCATGCATTCTTCTTCTTCAGGGGATGGATTGAGTTGCAGGGTGTCCATTGATGAGGAGTATTTCTTGCCGCATTGGGGACAAAGGCTGAGCTCGTCTGAAGTTTCGGTGACGGTCTTGAGGCCTGCTTGCGAAAAAACGCAGCCACAAGTGGAGAGGTAGACGAAGGGTACCAGACCGTTCATCTCTTTGAGAGTGAGAGGACAGATGAATTGTGGTCGCTCGGACCCGTCAGGCGCTGGTGTACGGGAGGAGTTTTGGGCCAGATTGAGCTTCTTAATGTCCTGTTGTTGTTTGAGTTGGAAAAAGAGAAAATATGTGATGGAAAGTGACCTTGAGAGAACGAATGTGCCTACAGATGGTCTCGCCATCCCCATAAGCTGATTTATCTAAGAGGTACTCGATGATAGAGTCCTTGTTGTACAGCTTGCCTAGGGCACACGAAACGACAGGTTCTTCAAGCTTGCGCTACAGACTAATCTTATAAAACGTTCTCGAGTCAAGAATATGACTTGCCTTGGAAAGAGCACAAAAGAACCAGCGGGCCCGCGTCTGGTTTGCCTTGTCGGCTTGTTCAGCCTGCAGGGTCTGTGAGTGTCTCCTCCAATAATATATAGCATAAAAACATACCTTGGGCTTGCTCTTTACGAGATCTCTGCGGTCGGGGATACTTCCTCCA
>JAGGAR010008104.1:0-13075 GCA_017657315.1 Termitomyces sp. K1Ag
TCAGCATGTGACAAGTGAATTATTATCTAATAATCGTTGGACCTGCTATGTATTACTAAATTGCTATAAAGTAACTAAGTACATCAGTAGATCTAAACGGCACGCTGGTATACTTATTATTATCCGAGTCGCACGAATTAGAGCGAATTCCGTCCACTCCGGCGCCATGCTCGCGCCGCACAACACCATCGAGGAGCTCACGACCAGTATCATGGATCATCGATCAGCGCTAATACCGGATTCAGGTGATCCCTACGCAGACCACGTCCCGCACTGTCCATCCTAGGTCGTACATGCGCCCTGTCCGCAAATACCTATTCCACCCTTCACACGTGGCTGGCTCGACACTATGGTCTGGAGCTCCGCTCAATCACACAGCGTCACAGACATGATCGATAGATGTTTTGGCTCCCAACAGGAAGAGCTTCTCGCCGTCTGGGCTAGGGATAGTTTAGGGCCTGAAGCTTGAAGAGAAAGATTACCGTACGCTGTATTTTTTTTTTCGTCCTACTCAAGCTTACAAAACTGAAAACCTACAGATCGAAAAACCAAACAACAAAAGACCTCTCGAAAACCTGGTCCGAGCTTCCTATCACCCCTTCCTTGTCCTCTCCCTCCTCCGACCTCGATACGTCCCAAGCCCACTCGGCACAACCACCCTCATGGACGACTCGCCCCGGAGACCATCTTCAGCCGTACAACCACCTATGTATCCGTGAATACACTGGTGTCCTTTGCCGAATAGATCTCCAATGCCGCCAACGCAAACAGCGCGCTCAACAAATTTCGAGTTCCCAGGCTGCGTCTTCTTTACCCTCACAACCGAGGTAGACACCTCCGAGTCGACTGTATCTTACGAACAAACTGAAACTTCACAAATTTCACCTACATCCTTTGAACCCGCAACTTCTATGCTAAATCCCACCTCCCCCTCCAAACCACCCATCTCACTCTGGCTCTCCCCTACCCTCTCCCATCCCTACCTCTCTCTCAAATCGCAATAAAAAAACGCAAACGACCCAAGAAGAAACACTCCGAGCATGAGCCTGCCGAGCCCGCAGCGATCTCCACCTCGGACTAGGCGGGTACGACCCCACCTTGCTCGCTGTAGTCGGTGTGGTGGAGAGGTTAAAGTGAGAGGGGAACGTTGCGGAGGTTGGTGAGGGGTGGGGGGCTGGCGAAGTTGTATTTGGAGGAGGTGCGGAATATGGGGTCGGGGAGCACGAGAGAGAGAAGGGGAAGGAGAAACAGGAGAAGGAGGGGAAAGAGGGGGTGGGGGTGGAGAAGGGCGCAAGTGCAAGTATGAATACGAGTGCGCTGCAAGACCCCAACGTCGTGTATCGGACGAACATTCCCCTCCGCCTCTTACGAACGGCGACCCTGCCTCATCCCCATCCTCACCTTCCCTCTCACCACCCTCGTGGCTGCCTCACCCACTCTCTCCACCGCCACTCCAACGCTAGAAATGATGGGCGACATGGACTAATGGTTCGAAGACAAGACTGCGCTATATGGCTCTACAGTGTGCGCAAGGGCGTGAAGGCGCTCGAGGGGTTGAGGATTGAGGTTGCTAGTGGGATCGTTGCGTGATGCGGTGGTGTGATAGGCTCTCGGTGACGCGACGTCCGTGCAGCCACGTCTTATACGTTGGTTGAGCGATTGCAATTGCCGCTGGAAGTTTGACCAGGTGCTGTTGTGCGGATGGGGCTATCATTATTCCGATCGCTCTCGTGCTACTTCCGGGATAGACCACAGAAGCTCGAGCTTGAACTTGAAGGTTCCTCGTTTTTGTCCTCCCAGTCCTTTGCCATGAGACAAGTTCTCCATTTTGTGCAATTCTTCAGTTTCCGGTCTTGATTCTGTCTACATCATACGTACACATGTTTGTTTCATTCTCCTGATAAAGTATGCCCCGTTGTTGATAAGGACTTACATAAATTTGGTTGACAGTGAGACGGGGGACTCCGCGATCGCGACGGGATGCCAAGTTATCTCAGGCTTCGGGGCTTCTGAAGCAACGCTGTGGCCTTACTGAATGTTAACGTTCAACGTTCAACACTTGTTTCTCGTCAACATCATCCGGCTCTTGTAACTTTGTGGTCACCTCACTCCTGTATGATGTTTCTCCGTATACTCAAGCACCGGGGCCACTACTTTTCTTGACACACTTAGTGGCTAGTAGTTGGACCGGGTCCTCCTTACTTATACTACTCAGAAGCTTCTGAGCTGATGATCGATTCAAGGCCAAAGTTATAAAGAATCATGCTGCAAAATTCCTTTTCGCTCACATCTGCCTCAATGGCCACCATAGTCTTGGACGATGACTCCTCCATATTCACATATTCACCCAACCCCATCCGCAGTCCCAACGAAAGCTACTTTGGTGGATCTGCTTCCTTCCTAACTCCACCACCCCTTGATTCAGCGGGTTTCATGTCATTGGAAGCAGCATTTTCAGGCAGGTAACAGGCCAAGCCTACTGGCACATGTATTGACTCACCGATATTCAATATAGGGACATCCATCACACTTTTCGGATCGGTAGCTCAAGGTTTCTCTGCTGAGGTCACGCTCATCGGTCTCGACGACTATGGGCAAGGGAGAAGATCTGAGATCCAGTTTGTCGCCCAGCAACAGAACCCGATGGTCGATGCCATCTATCGGTCCCCAGCCTTGCCTGACGGGAGATACCAGCTGCTAATTATGGTTTTTCAAGAAGGGGCCGGAGTATATCTTGACTATGCTGTTATTACAGCGGGGGAGAACACTCCATTGAATGGAGAGAGTTTAATCGTCGATGAAAGCGATCCCTCAATTGTCTTCGAGGGTAGTTGGGCACTAAATACAAGCATCTTGAGGGATCCCATTGCAATTGATGGTTTGGTTCATCGACCCTATGGGAACGGAACTTATCAAACCTCTTCAAAGGGAGCATCGGCTACGTTTCGTTTTAATGGTTTGTATTCTAGTGGCGTTCTGATTTGTCAACACTCGTCTAACATGCATAACAGGAACCTCTGTGTCCGTGTTTGGCACCAAAGTCGTCAGTCCATCGCAATTTCTATCAATGGAGTACTCCATGGACGGAGAACTTGAACCATCACTGAACATTAGTTATTCACCCGGAAACTCAACAAACTTTCAATAGTATCATAGAGATGGCCTCTCTCCAACTAATCATACACTCATAATGGCAATCAACCGGAATTCTAACAATAATGCCACCTTCAACTTAGACTACATAATCTACACCCCGTCCTTCACGTCGCTTGCCGAGGAAAAAGGCTTGAATCAATCTCAGCCATCGAGTACAGCTGTTGGTCCACAGATGAGCATTGACCAGCCCGGGATATCTCATGGAACACTTTTGGGAGCCATCATTGGGCCTGTTCTTTTGGGAGTTATCATAGTCCTTATCCTCTTAGTCATGCACAGGAAGAAGCTCCTCTTCTGGTGGTCTAGACGAAGACCTAACACAGGTAAGATAGTCATAATCCTAGGGTTAGAAGCATAGTGCTCACTGTGTCAAGTCGCTGATCCTTTCCGACTTCCGGATCCTCAAACTCAAGATTTTTCTCGACTGCGAGTATACCGTAAATCTGGCACTGTCAACGGACAAAATGTCCAAAGCCCTATCCCTGAACACGATCTCCCGGTGGTTGGAACAACCACTATTTTCGATGGAGTAGTTAGAGCGCTTGCTACACTTAGATGTGCACGCTGGTGGGCATGGCTTCGGCGGCGCACAGAGCCCGGAACACGTATGTCTAATCTTCCTATATACAATCCATTGACACAAACCTGTATACAGTGGAAGCCTTTCCGCCCAACTGGAATCCCTCAGGTTCCTATCGCCCGATGGTTCAACGGAAGCCTCCCCTACCTGTCGGGGCCTTGCATGCTGAACGACGAGCATCTCAACACAGTGACACCGGTAGCGCACACCAGACCATTGTGGCTGATCCAGAGGTTCAAGAGTTACGAGAATTGGTATTTTCTTTGCAACAGGAGATCGAGGAAACACGCCAAGTATATGGAGCACAGAATGGGGCGCTCATGAGGGAACTCGTGGGGAGCCACAGTCAATTACCGAACGAGCATGGCAGACAAGAGAATGGGGATCATGCCAGCGTGACGATGTCTGCGACAGTAGTTTGACGCAGGGTTTCTGCCTTTCCAAAGATGTTGGGCAATTAGTGAGCGTCAGGTTCAGATATTTTTCCTAGTATTATGTCTTCGTTGTTATAAGCATTCAGGCATACACTTATATATTACAGTTATAACAATCATTCGCTGTCGCTGTCACTGTAGTCATAGTCACCAACAGATGACCGATAAAGAAGCTCATCCAGAGAGGCTATAGAGTAATCCAAAGATCCTGTATCGGACTCGCTGGAGTAGGATATATCATCGCAGTCCCAGGAGTCGTACTGAAAATCCGAGTCATCAGAGCCAGTATCTTCAAAGTTTCTCTCGTCATCGATGAACCTTTCCACGCGAACAATGCCTGGTGTGCATTCTGCTCTAATACCAGGAAATTTGAGTTTAAAAGCCTCATCGTCCGACATAACCGAGCCTGGGGGAAAGGCAGCTATGATGTCGAAGATCTGATGGAATGTGTAGGCAGGGATTAGATTGGGAATGATGCGGATGCCTTCTAGCTTGGGCCATGCAGTCTCAGCTTCTGATGATATCCGGTCATAAAATTTTTCCAAGTCGATTTCAAACCTTGGATCTAGTAGTAGAATATCCACCCATTTAACGGTAGGATGGGGAACTGGGATCTCATCTTTATAGGAAGACTGGAAGACAATATGCTCCAGGACCGGGCATTCATCAATCATGTCTCGTATGTTTTTTGTTCCGTATCCTAGGATATGAAGGACACGGAGGTGGTGTCCGTATGTTTGGAAAAACGACAAGAATACTTCCACCACTTGATCAGGCGTGTTAATACCGTATCCGCTGGGGTTAAAACCAGGTAAGGAAAGCCGTTGAAGATGAGGTACTGATAGGAGCCCCAGCACGCTTCTTATATCCGACATATATCCAAAGCCGATAAGAAGGTCTTCAAGATTGGGAAGAAGGAATAGCTGGTTGCTCTCGATTCTTGAGACTGTTGACAAATCGAGAGTACCAACAATTATAGAGAGGGAGATGAGGCTGTTACAAGTTAAGTCGAGGAGGGTTAGGGAGAACGGGAAAGATGTCTTTATAAAAAGCCGAGTGATTACTGTATTTAAGGTAGGGGGGGTTACCGTAGGTGGAGGCACAAGAAAGGATGCATATGGGAGAAATTGGAAACTGAGACTTTTGAGTGAAACACAGTAGTTGATTATGTCTTGAAGGTAGTTCGAGAATGAAGTAGCGTGTCAAAGGTAGACAAAAGTATGGATCGTGATCTGCTTGACAAGATTTTGGAATTTTGAAGGAGCTGACTTGATAGTACGCAGAAATTTTGGGTGTTGGTCCAAGCTACGGAACACAACCTCCTTGTACAGATATTCTATCCCAACGAAATGCCAAGGTTTACAGACGGAGCAGAGTGACAAAGTTGTTTCCACCGATTTGTACCAAGCAGGGTTAGGTTGAAACGAATTGAGGAGGAATCTGGGAGTTATTGTGCGAAGGAAGATGAGTGAGATGATTTCGGGTGGGAGATGGAGACATTGGGTGGTTGAGTGTGGCGACGATGGCGCCGACTAGATTAAATCAGATTTTAGTATCTCGGTGATAACAGAGATATGGAGGAACTTGCAAATAAGACTGGCGAAGTATTCATATGACTGATTTGTAGTATATAGTCACGATGACTGTGGGGATATGGAGAATGGTAGCAACAGATCTAACTAAACTCGGCCACCGGGGTAAATACACTGAGGATTTTTCGATATATCAGAAGAGTTACTCGCAAAAATCACTACCGGTACCGAAAGAGCTGAGATGGAAAGTGAGGATAGACTGAATGTGACTTCTGAAGTTGCGGTTGTGGTTTTGGTTGGGTTTCATCTTGGTTTCACCAGTTGATCAAAATTACGACGGGCCGATTGGAGCGGACCAAATGATGTTCTTCTGGGTTCCTAACATCAACATCTCTTCCCCTACAACTACTTATCGAATGCAGAATATCAATTTACAAGTTTACAGCCAGCTCCAGGATCAAACAGTACTAGTGCAGCACCACCGATCCACAAAACCCGCATTCGATCCATCGACGGACATACACTCCTCCCGCCTCTCGAAAATGACTGACACTCACAATCTACGCGTGATGATGGTTGCGTCGACAACAGATGCAAGCACATTCAGACCAATCCCGATGCACTCCTTCGTTTCCGGCGCTGCTCATACCTGACATCTTTGCCAGTGCAGCGACGAGACTACGAAACCGTTGGCTCGTCACACTATGTCAACAGAGGCACAGAAACTATTTCCAGCTCTACTCAGGCGTATATCGCAGCCCTCATGCTCGGCATGAATTCAGGCCAGACTCACATCATCCATATAATTGCACACACCACCAAACTCGTCAGTACCCGTCCTACTCCAAAGCCTCTGTCGTAGTATCCGACTAACTAGCCCTACTCCTACCATGAATTTCGCCCCTACGATCCGTCGTGTCCCACCTACAAACCGCCCTCTTGGCCCTCTTTTCCACACCAACCTCGGCCCCAGATCCGGGTGATCCCTACCGTTGCAAACTCCACCGCCCCGCGTCCTCTACGTACTACCCACTCTTAGCCAGAGGTTCACGCCTTCCCTCCACACGTGCCTGGCTCGGCACCATGGTCTGGAATTTGATAAATGGATTTTTGTAAGTCACTTGCCCATTCTACCTGCACTTACAAGACGAGTGAACTTACGAATGTAAACGACGCACAGATCAGCTTACCATTGCCCTTTCCTTCTCTCCTCCTTCCCCCGACCCAGACACTCTAAAAGGCCACTCAGCACATATACCACTCTCCTCGACGACTCCCCGCAAAGCCCGTCTCCGGCCATACAACCTCCTCTGTATCTGTGAATGCACCAGCGTTCCCCGTCAACTAGACCTTCACAGCGCGAACAGCGCACTCAACTGATAATTCTCAGGCTGCGTTTACTTCACGCCCACAACTGCAAGCAGAGTTGAACATACCTCATAAACAAATCGAGACCTCTCAAATCTCACCCGTTAGCTACTTTACCGTCGCTCTCTCCTTCCCCCCATCCCAACCGACACCAACAATCTCCAGCACAAGAAAAAACGCAAACGCCCCAAACAGAAACACCCCGAGCGCGAGCCCGAACCTATGGACAGCTTCACTTCTAATCCCAGTCCTGATCTCGATCTCGATCTTGGATTGGACGGGTATGACCCTACATTGTTGGGCGTCGTGAGTGTTACAGGATAAAGTGGGAGTGGAATGTTGCGCAGTGGGTAAGGGGTCTGGGGCTGACGAGCCCCAAGCGCCGTCAAGTATCGGACGAACAATCTCCTCTGCTGCCAGCGCAGCTGTAAATGGTGAGCCATCCTCGACTTTGCCCAACACCCCACCCATACTTTCGGTTGGGAGCCATAACGAATTACCGAACGAACGTGGCCGACGAGAAAATGGGGATCATATTAGCGTGACGACGTCGACCACCGTTTGACCAGGTCTTCTGCGATCTCCTGATGTGCTTTGTGAAGAGTTTATTGGATAACTCCGCTCTTGGAGGCTTTCGAGGGCCCGGTTTGAACAGTGCAACATCATGTATAAAAATACAAATCAACAAATATCATGTACAAATCATCTTGTTAGTTAATCTTGACAAGACTGGGCATCTAGGAACAGCTTCCGAGCCGCTTCAGAGCGTGGTGTGATAGAGCAAGAGGACGGGTGTCTATGGCTATGTAGAAAAGAAGGTCAGTTGACTTTTCTGTAATAAACGCGGCACACTGTACCAAACAAGACCATCAGAATACCCTTCGTCAATAGGGATATCATTTCCTCGCTCGTCCTTGGCCTTTCGGACGTTGAAGGTAGCAAGGGTGGCAACAATGACCAACCAAACCTGTGCATAGGTGGCGCAACTGTCAGTATTTCTATTCTGTGATAATGAACGCAGCATTCTATGTTGAACTTGTCATATAACGACCAGGGCATATCCTTGTTTGACTTTTGTTAAGATGCAACAGTAGGCTAAAGCAGTATGCGCTCATCGTCTGCCAAAACCAAAACTTATGATAGTGTCGTCGTCATTTAGCTTCCCGTTCTCATCAAAGAACCTTTCCGGTAGGAATAAATCAGGTTGAGGGTATCGTATTTCATCATGTGTCATTGCCCTAACAAGAATTGCAAATATATCAGTCGTGGTGAAGTAGCAACTCGCTCCGAGATATCTAACAAACCATATGTTTGATATAATAGTTGTGCCTAGAATCAAATGAGAAAGCGCCAGGGCGAATGAGAGGATTCAAAAGACCTTTTGGGATGAAGTGACCGTTGTAGACATCGTCTTCCGAGGTAGCATGTGAGACACCCAACGGCAAAACAGAATGCCACCTCATGACTTCGCGAAAGACTGCCTCAACATATGGCAAATTCGGACGATCACTGAAGTCTGGCAATCGGTTTGTGCCAGTCACAGCATCAATCTCGTCCTCTGCCTTCTTCTGTGCATCGATGTTGACCACCATGGCATACACGAAGGTCGACAGGGCGGACACAGACTGCAGGAAGAAATCAGTGGCGTGGTATCCCCATTATCTGTGAAGTCACAGACTGTATCTGCACCACCTAACCAGTCGAGGTTAAAGCAGAGCGGAACAAGGTTCATTAATTCAGAATTACCTACGAATATAGTTGCAGCAACATTTTTTATATCCATTTCGCGCAACAATTCATCATCATCGCTCTTGCGCTTCAACAGTGTTGCTACCAGACCAGAGACTTCGAGACCCGCATCCTCCAATTTTGCATCAATACGAATACCGGAAGAAATTACCATTGTGCAGATTTACCAACTTTACATTCCGCAGCATACCTCTTGAAACTGGCTCCAGGGAACCACGCAGGTACTTATATATCTAAGGAAGGGAAGTGCGTCAACGGCGAACGCACCAGGGAAGAAGGCATCCGAAAGTTTGGCCACTACCACCTCGGAAATACCGGCAAATCTTTCGATCTTCGATTGCGACATTGTGTTGTCATATACAGTCGCCATTATTATCGATGCGGTAACACTGCCAGTTGGAGTAAGGAGATGAAAAGTACAAGTTGAGCAAGGAGACTTACTTTCTAAAGCGATTCAGAAAGTCATCGGGTGCTACGAGCAGTCGACTAAGATACTCATGCACCTTGAGAATTTGCGTTGGCTCCTGAGTTCGCTGGACTGCCACCTTGTTGAGGGTCTCCCTGTATAGTCTTCTATGACGATGCCATCTGTCACCATATCCAATAAAGGCAGCGTCGAAGTCCCATCCCATACTGGTTGTGAGTAACAAGTTGAGGAACCGGTGAGATTTATGGTACACAGATACATACAGTTTCACCATGGTCAAGATAGGGCGATCAGAGTAGATCCGAGAACGCTTCTCGAACATTGCAATTGCATCTTCCACAGTGTTGACAACGACGACGTGATCAGTATATGCCCTAAGATGCACAAGACTCCCTGTCCCATGGCCCAGGTTAATGAGATGAGCTTCAGAAAATGAGTGGATAATGACCGTATTGTTTAGCCCACTGGGTATACTTTAACCAAGGAAGTGTAGTGGGAAGTTCTCGGAAATTGCCAGAGATAAGTCTGGGTGTGGGTCCTGGAGGATAAGGCGGCTTGGAAGATGGAGCGTACCACCATTTGATGAGAAAGCTGGCTGAAACTACGAGGGCGACATATAAGAGAGGTAGCAAAGCGGACCCAGACATGCTGAGGAGCGCAGATAATAAGCCGGATAGTGTGTCACTTGTTAAATATATACCGTCCAAACCTGTGGGAGGAAGAAGCACCTAGTGATATGGGATTGCAGATCGAGAGTGGGGAGAACAATCAATCATGAAAAGAACCAAAAAAAACTACATAATATAGTATAATGACGACTCAGCAACGGACCGACAATTGAACAATGCAAGTCAGGAAAACACATCGACGCGTGCCGTTCCAGTGCTATTCAGGTGAGATCTCTCCCACTATCAACATATTGAGTGGCAGAGAAGACGCGGAGGCTCGGAACTCCGAGTCCGATTCAGAAAAATTCATTCAATAGCGGCTGAACAGGCTGAACAGATAAACTCAAATATCAAGACTAGAGTTACCCACAGTACTGGTCTGTACTAGTATAACGAGCCCATGAGGTTTAGTCTGCCAGAAGTCTTGAAAAGTGATTGTCTGCACGTCAGAATGGCTTCTAGTGTTGTGTCATTTGACCATCTCAAATGGTTGTGATAGGTCCAAAAAACCACGTTCGCCATGGTTGAGGCAGGCGCAAGGCACGCGATGTGGGAAAAATGAAGGCGAGGCTAGCGTCAATCCGGCGCTAGATTTTCCGAGCGAATGATCTCGACCGTACTATTGGTAGGACGTGAATTACTACTAGACCTGGAGGGATCGGCCTGCTGGCATTTTTAACAACTTTGTTGACAGAAGATATGGACCAATCTATGCGTATGAAGCATGTGAAGCCTGAACGTTGATGTAGGATTGAGAGTATGACTGGTGGTGAGCGTGATCATGAACCTGATATACTGCGTAGTGAGCGTACGATTATGTGGCGCGTGCATGACGTCCAGGGGCCATAATTCATGTGGAAGGTGAGGGGAGTGATAGAACAGCTGCGTGCCATTGAGTTCCTATAGTACATGGAGATGCTGCAGTGTTCGAACAGCTTCGGAGAATCGCGAAGCGCCGCCTGATTTCGCTTCTGTTTTGCCGGTGTCATGCATGTGACCCTTTCTTCAAGTTCTACACTTTTCGTCTAAACCCTGATTTCAGATCCGCACTTGTGTCCCTCAGTGTGGTGCAAGGAATATCTTCACAAAATCCTCGCTCTTTTACCCCACTAGATCTTACGCTATCTGTGTTGCTCTATGGCCACTCTGGTGGATTCGTTTGACTGAGTCGTATCGAAACCCGTCCTAGGACATACCTAGTAGAATTCATCATGGAAACATTGGTTCCTACCGACTTGATAGTAAGCATTCCATGTCTACTTGATGAGCTCGTTCCGATGATGCTCCATCGATATCTCCTAGTCATCACCGTCAAAGAGGGCAACGGACACTCGCATCCCACAACTCCCGCCCGAAATTCTACCACTCATCTTCTGTCGTATTATCGCTCCGAAATTCCTTCTTGATGCGTCCCTCACCTCATGCTTTGATTCTCGGCGCACGGCATTAGAAACGGCCCTGTCCATCTCAACAGTCTGCAAGACTTGGCACTTGGCTGGCATATTATTCATATATGAGAATGTCGTATTCCACCATTTGGGTCAGATTCCAGCATTTCTTCGTACCATTGAGACGTCGCTATCCAAGTATCAGACCCTTGTCAAGGAGGTCACCGTCTATGCTTTTGTTCCCTCTCATTACGGCGCTTCTTTCTCAAAATATATCCAGAAAATAATCGACGGCTGCTCTTCCCTCACGAGCCTCCGCTTTCTGTCCCTTTTGGCACTCCCATCCACCATAACCCTTCCTACATTGCATTCTGGGATTACACATCTCAGTCTCATTGATATTGCTACGCCTACCATTCTTTGTCTCGTAGACTCCACGCGTGACACTTTAATATCTCTTTCAATCGTCCTCGAAACTGAGAATCCCATGCAATTTGGCATTAATACGACAATTCTCCTTCCTAATCTTTGTGACTTGTCTCTCGAAGTAAGGTCTGAACAGGGTCACTTGGATTCAATACTCCAACTATTGCTCGTACCCTGTCTCCAAAAATTCACTTATGCTTTCTTTGCATATCACAAGCACCAAGATAAAAATTATCGACAACTGGCTTCTTTCCTTAAAAAGTATGGTCGCAAAATACGTTTTCTTCATCTGCAGTCCGCTTATGGACGGTTCAGTGAGGACATTCAAGCGCTCCTCGATGCCTGCCCGCTCCTGGAGCATATCGGACTTTTTCCGGGAACTATCATCAACGTCTCTCATCCCACTATCAAATGGATGGACGTAGGACCATTGAATACAGATTGTGAAAATACTCAAGTCTGGACAATGTCCTCTGCCAAAGCTGCTTTTCCAAAACTTCAAGGTTTCCGCGAGCTGTTTGCTCCAAATGAAATCTTACGGATTATTCCCACTGCCATACCACTGGACTTGACCACGCCCAATGACGCAACTTTTGAACTTACATACCCCGGAATAGAGCTGCAATCCAGACCAGGCGCTGTTCACGTTAATAGATTCATCGATCATCTGGAGTGTTTCGAAGATACTAACACTGACTCGGATTCAGATTATACCTCTGATGATGAGTCGTGTTCCAGTGGAGAATGTGTTGAAACAATTGATTCGGTTTCAGATGTAGGCTCTCTATATGACCTTCTTTGCCACTCTTGTGAAGATAATTCCTCTGAATGATACCTATTGTGATACGTAGATAAGAAGGGGATCGATATCAGCGCCGTGACTATCTACAGATCTCTCGATATGCCTCAAAAACACAAGCAATATGGTATACCGGCAAATCCTTCGATCTTCGATTGTGACATTGTGTTGTCGTATGCAGTCACCATTATAATCGATGCAGTAACACTGCCAACTAAAATAAGAAAATGAAACATACCAGTAGAGAAAGGAGAAAGTGATTCAGAAAGTCATCGGGTGCTACCAGGTACTCATGCACCTTGAGAGTTTGAGTTGGCTCCCGAGTACGCTGGACTGCCATCTTATTGAGGGTCTGCCTGATAGTCTTCTATGACAACACCATCTGTCACCATATCCTATGAAGGCAGCGTCGAAGTCCCATCCCATACTGGTTGTGGAAAACAAGTTGAGGAAACGGTGAAATTCATGGTCCACAGATACATACAGTTTCACCATGGACAATATAGGGCGATCAGAATAGATTCGAGAACGCTTCTCGAACATTGCAA
>JAGGAR010008104.1:13175-24198 GCA_017657315.1 Termitomyces sp. K1Ag
AAAAACACAAGCAATATGGTATACCGGCAAATCTTTCGATCTTCGATTGCGACATTGTGTTGTCGTATGCAGTCACCATTATAATCGATGCAGTAACACTGCCAACTAAAATAAGAAGATGAAACATACCAGTAGAGAAAGGAGAAAGTGATTCAGAAAGTCATCGGGTGCTACCAGCAGTCCACTAAGGTACTCATGCACCTTGAGAGTTTGAGTTGGCTCCCGAGTACGCTGTACTGCCATCTTATTGAGGGTCTCCCTGTATAGTCTTCTATGACGACGCCATCTGTCACCATATCCAATAAAGGCAGCGTCGAAGTCCCATCCCATACTGGTTGTGAGTAACAAGTTGAGGAACCGGTGAGATTTATGGTACACAGATACATACAGTTTCACCATGGACAATATAGGGCGATCAGAATAGATTCGAGAACGCTTCTCGAACATTGCAATTGCATCTTCCACAGTGTCTATGTACAACGACGATGTGATCAGTATATGCCCTGAGATGCACAAATGGCCCAGGTTAATGAGATGAGCTTCAGAAAATGAGTGGATAATGACCGTATTGTTTAGCCCACTCGGTATACTTTAACCAAGGAAGTGTAGTGGGAAGTTCTCGGAAGTTGCCAGAGATAAGTCTGGGTGTGGGTCCTGGAGGATATGGCGGCTTGGAAGATGGAGCATACCACCATTTGATGAGAAAGCTGGCTGAAACTACGAGGGCGACATATAAGAGAAGTAGCAAAGCGGACTCAGACATGCTGAGGAGCGCAGATAGTAAGCTGGATATCGTGTCACTTAGTAAATATATAACCTGTGGGAGGAAGAAGCACCTGGTGATATGGGATTGCGGATTGAAAGCGTGGAGAACAATTAATCATGAAAAGACCAAAAAAAAACTACATAATATGGTATGACGACTCTGCAAAAGATCGACAATTGATCAACACAAGCCGGGAAAACACATCGACGCGTGCCGTTCCAGTGCTATTTAGGTGAGATCTCTCTCACTATCAACATATTGAGTGGCAGAGAAGACACGGAGGCTTGGAACTCCGAGTTGGTCTGCCAGAAGTCTTGAAAAGTGATTTGCCTGCACGTCAGGATGGCTTCTAGTGTTGAGTCATTTAACCATCTCAGATGGTTGTGATATGTCCAAAAAACCACGTTCACCATGGTTGACTCGGAGGCACACGACACGGGAAAATGAAAGCGAGGCTAGCATCGATCTGGCGCTAGACGAATGAGCTCGGAATCACTACTCGGCCTGAAGGAATCGGTCTGCTGGCGTTTTCAACCCTTTTGTTGAACAGAAAGATATGGACCGTGCTGAAGAGATCTGATTGACGCTAAATTAGACGGACGATTTGCCATAGGTAGTACATGGACACGTACAAAGAGCTTCTGTGAAGATTACTGGGACTCGCAACTTATGTGGATGATCGTGCCGACCGTGGGTGCAATGGACATTGAGACCAGTCCCGATATCGATGTGCTTCTTCCTGCTGGTACATCAATATCGTACCTCCTCGCGCTCCCGTGAGTTTCTTACGCCATCCGCGCGCCGTACATCCATATACTCACCAACAAGCTCACGACCACCGTCGCATCCTATCTCCACCACGACTCTCGCCATCACATCCCATCTTCGTACCACCTCCTTCTCATCCTCCGCAACCTCTCCTCTCCAACGCCAACGCCTACACTAGACTCAGGCGATTCTTATGCAGGTCCCTCCGCCATCCCTTCTCTACCTCCGGCTCACTCTAGGCCGCGCCCGTGAAGACCCCAATTCGCCTCGTCAGCCAAATGCAGAACAAAGTCTCCGCCTCCGCCACGCCCATCCCAACCAATCCCAATAACCTCGACCACAAAGGAACGCAAACGCCCCGAAAGTAAATTCGAACCTGTGGATGACCTCAATCTCACTCTCAATGTCGATCTCGGATTGAGCAGGTACGAGCCTGCTTTATTCGTCATAGCGGGAGTGTCAGGGAGTATCAAGTGGGAGGGGAACGTTGCGGGGTGGGGAGTTGATGAGGTCGTACCTGGAGGAGGGGTGGAATAGGGATGTGGTTTCGGGGAGAAAGAGAGGGAGAGCAGCGATGGTACATGAGAGGACGCGAGTGCTAGTTTACCACAAGACTCCAAGCGCCGCCGAGCACCTGACGAACATATTCCTCCGTCCGCTTACCCTCATTTCCGTCCTCTCCACCCCCTCCACCGCCGCATCAACACCAACGCTAGAAACGATCAGTGACACAGGCCAGTGTTTATTCCGAAGACTAAGACAGCGCTGCGTGTCAAAGGGCGCGAAGGCGCTCGAGGGGTTAGCGACCGAGGTTGTTAGCGGGGTTGTCGGGTTATGCGGTGGTGCGGTGATAGGCGCTCGGCGACATGACGTCCTGGGCACTGAGTGAGGGCGGACAGCATTGAGGAAGGATTGGATATGGTATCGTGCGTTGGACTCGGCGGTGGTTGTCATTACCGGCGCCGTCCGTGTGCGAACAGCCGGGGCCCGTACTACATACTACATTGGTCGCGTTCCATGTATGCTGGTGTTGAGGATGTTCTGTTTCATCCGAGCTGTTGAGCGATCATTGCACTGGTCGGACGGGGATGCACGTTGTACTAGGGCAGTGAACCACGTAGGTTAATCCTTTAGGAAAGACACTGAATTGATATCTCAGGTGCTCCCAAAGATATGTATGCTGACGACTAAGACCGATGGCAGGCTGAATTTAATCGAGTGATACAGGTTTGGCAGTCCGAAATTGGAAGGAATGTTCTAGCTGCGACCGTGAGAACATGAAAATGTTCTCAACCAAGTTCCCAATCACGCAATTTTTCAGCTGTGCACAGCTCACATCTTTGTTTCATTCTCCTGAATTGATTCTTACTTTCCAAAGAAATGAGGAATCAAGTTTCCTTAAGTTGCCTTGGAGATACTGTTGTCTCCTAGAGTTGTCTCCTGAGAATCAGACTTCAAAAACTTAGGACTCAACGGTTACTGCTCACTGAAATCCATGGCCTCTCAAGACTTTTGTGATTACCCTAGATGCCGCCTGACTTGAGTGCCAAGAGCCACTAGCTTTGACCAACTATTGAACTACGCAGTGACTACTCAGGCCCAGTTTCACTTTTAGTTTCTTCTCCATCGGATCATAACGGCATAGCGCTACATTTGCATCTCGTGTTGGTGGACAATGTCTTAATTCTGATTGTCAAAGTAAGTATAAGATGCAATCTGTCGGACATCTTTGCCCATCATGGGCGTGCCATTATAAGGATCCTCACTGAAATTTTCTTTCTCACCGCCGCGCATCTGCTTCAATGGCCGCCATAGTCTTGGACAGTGACTCGTCTCATTTCATCTATGGATCCGGGGCTTCCAGAGCAACCGACAACATCTACTTTGGCGGATCCGCCACCTTCCTAACTTCAAATTCCTCTGATACGAACGGGCTCATAATGTCTGCATTTTTTTCAGGCACGTAACAGGGCAAACCTATCATACAAATTCCTCACCCGAAATTTGAATGTAGGGACCTCCATCACACTCTATGGACGGATAGCTCAGAATTTCGTTGCCACTGTCTCAATCAATGGAACACAATCTGGGATTCAGTTTGTCAAACAAGAGGACAACTTGTCAGTGGTGGATGCCCTCTTTCAGTCCCAAATGTTGCCTAACTCGACGCACAATTTGACAATCTCGAGTTCTTCGGCATATGGAGTATACCTTGACTATGCCGTCGTTACGGTGGGAGAGAACACTCCATTGACTGGAGAGCGCATAATTGTTGACGAAAGTGATCCCTCTGTTGTCTTCGAGGGTGCTTGGACCCGAAATACAAGCCTCCTGATGCGTCCCAGTGACGCTATTGCTCGTAATCCCTATGGAAATACAACTCGTCAGACATCCTCAATGGGTGCATCAGCTACATTTCATTTTAACGGTTTGTAATCTAAGGGAAATTTTATTTGTCAAGACTATTCACTCCAGCATGTATAACAGGAACCTCAATATCCGTGTTTGGCGCCAATCTTCTCAGTGGATCGCGATCTCTATCAACAGTGACGTACGTTGTAGATGGAGAATCAGCATCAAACAAGTACGACTACATGTCTGGAAATTCCAACTCAACAAACTTCGAATGGTATCAACTTGATGGCCTCTCTCCAACCAACCATACAATTAAAATGACAGTCGAGTCTGCTGATACCCCCTTCAACCTGGACTACATAATCTACACCCCTTCCTTCACAACGCTCGCCGAGAAAGATGAGTCAAGTAACCAGCAACCTTCAAGTCCGACCAGCACTCCCTCACCATCCAACCATGGCATATCTTCTGCAAAGCTTTTGGGGGCCATCATTGGACCTGTCCTTTTTGTAGCTGTCATAGCCCTTATTCTATTAGTCATGCGTAGAAAGAAGCTCCTCTTCTGGTCCGTCAAACCAAGACCCAACACAGGTATGATGATCATGACCTTGTCATAAAAAGCATAGCACTAATTGGTATCAAGTCAATCCTTTCATGCTTACATATCCTCGAACTCAAGGTCCTTCTCGTATGCCAGTGTACAACAAATCCGGCGCCTTGAATGGGCAAAGTGTCCAAAGCTCCATCCCTGATGATATCTCACTCGTTGGAATGCCCACTGTTTCTGATGGGGTATATCAAACGCTACCAGAGCCCAGAACGTGTATGTTTCATCTCTTGATTTGAAATCCGTCCCTCTGAACCTGTACACAGTGGAAGCTTTCCCCCCAAATTGGAATTTCTCAAGGATGGTTAAGCGGAAGCCTCCCCTACCTCCTGGAGCCATGCACTCTGAACGACGACGAACCCAGCAGAGTGACATTGGTAGCGCGAACGAGACCATTGTAGTTGACCCACAGCTTCAAGAGATACAGGAATTGCTACTTGACCTCCAGCAGGAGATCGAGGATCGGTCTGGGCGCAGGATGGAGCACTGATGAGGGAACTCGGTAGGAACCACACTGCATTACGGAATGAACATAATCGGTGAGAGGTGAGAGAATAGGGATCATACAGCGGCTTGACGCTGATGGTTCATGTGTATTAGAACCGAAAAGAATGCTAGTATTCAAATATTCACTCTCCATCTGTGATGAACACTAGAATGTCCGTGCGTCAATGCTCTCTACAAAACCTACCTTTGATGAATTGCTGCGACCTGGGTGTCTGAGGCCTGAAGGCCTGAAGGCTGACGTTGAAGTTAGCTTGAAGGCGCCTACTCGGCTAAATACTGAGAAATCAAGATTAGATAGATCAGATCAATCACAGATCATCAACGTTTCAACCTTTCCTACACCAAACTCAGTACTTACTTGCGTGTCCCTGATTCTTAATCTCCTCATACGCGTTCCATGCCTTTCGGAAGAGCACCTCTTCCTTGCCTCCTTCAATTCTCCACACGCGCCTGGCTTATGCCAGTGTAAACATCATCATGATAAAGTTCTCCTTAACCCCACACTAAGTATTGCAACATGGTCGACAACCCTAGGGCTCGAGGAAATACCGCAAGTACCTTCCGATTCATTACCGCGTGTTTTATAACAAAGCTTGACGTCGTTTGTAAATCAGAGAATCCAAATCCAAAACGGTTACGCTATTCAGAAGTCTAAGCTCTCCATCTCCGATTTCGCCACGCCCGCGGGCCCGGTAGACAGGTCTTTAAACGCTCCAGGACCAATTGCATGTATACCTCGCCGTGGATGCTGGTGTTAGCGTACGTCGTCATTATCTTATGAGCCACTTGCGTCAATCAGAATTAGTTCATTGATCTACACTTACAACCAAAGTATAAAGCTTTCCGACCGAAAAGTTTCTCCGTTTCTACGTTGCGCATGTACAGACTGCGAAAGACATCACGTTGGGTATTGTGGACACAGTATAACACCAATTGAGAAGTGACAAAAGTTTGTCTTGGTTCCTCGGTGGATTGTCCCATCTCACAAAATTAAAAACAGCCCAAGATCCATCCATCGACCCCATAAAACAGCTCCATCCTTCTGACTAGCCCCAAGAGCGTTCTAACCTGTACATTCCAAATGCCCTTCCATACCTCCCGGATCTGTACCAGGCCGACGAGATGCTCAACGCGGTTTGCAGGACCTCATCGACACCGCGTCGTGGAACATACTTTCAGTTGAATCAGTATGCTGGAAGTGCTTCTGCTTCCCACTACGCGCTGGGTTTGACGCCGTCATGTACGTCTCAGTTGGCAATGACCCTATGGCCTTTTTCTTTCGGTGAACAAGGTGGTTGGTACCGCAAGCGTTTACGGACCCTCACTTTCGGCTCGCCCGCAACGATCCTACGCTTTTTGCTGTCATTGGATTGTTGGAGAGGATCAAGTGGGGGAGAAACGTTGCGGATGGGTAAAGGGTGGGAAGTTGGCGAGTTCATAACTGGATGAGGGGGCGCAATCTTAAATTGAGGTGGTCTAAGGAGAAAGGACAAAGATGAAGGGGAGGGTGATGGTACGGGAGAGTACACGAGTATCAATGAGAGTGTCAATGCGCCACAAGAACCCAAACATCTTCGGATATTGGACGAACATTCCCTCTGTCCGTCACGAACGGCAATTCTATTCCATTCTCGTCTTCGCCCCAGGCCTCACCCACCTTCGCCACCTTCGCCGCCCCTGTACCAACATCAAGACCAGCACCAGCACTAGTAACGATCAGCAACACCGCCGGCCAATGGCTTGAAGACAAGACTGCGGTGAAGGCGCTTTTGGTGACGATGTTTGTGCAGTTCATTCGCAATGTATTGGGCACTTGATGCGAATGGAGGCGTTCAGTAGTTGGACATTGACAATGAACTTCAGAAAGACTTGGAACTTGCAATTGGTCGAGATGATGACGTGTTCAAGGGAAGCTTAAGTTGTGAGCTGTTTCATCATCTAACCAGTGAGTTTCTGTTCCGTGACCTGGCACTCGCAGTCTCACTGATAGGTTGTGACAGGTAGCTACCGGCGTACGGTGTCATGACTCGGATGGTCTCTGGTTACATCCCACAGCTATTCTTTCTGCCGTCCTGTTCTGCCGGCCTGTTCATCACCAAATTCGAAACACTTCGTCAAAGTTTTGTTGATTACTGTTTCGATACAACTTTGATACGTGCTTTGATACGTGATTGATCAGAGAATAATTTCTCACTCATTTGCAGAGTTCTTCGATGTTCCTTCCCTCTTCTTGGTGCCACCCTCTGCTTGAGTACACTAGGTTCATGGCTATCTGCGGATTGCAATCAACGATGGTCAGAAACTCTCAAATGACATTTCGTCTGAAGATGATACCATTACGATCCCTGTTTTGTAGATGACACTGGACAGTGCCAGCCTGAGTGTTTTCTCTTGCTCAACTCTAATCTTAGGTATAAGATGCAATCTGTTGAACATCTTAGTCCATGATATCAATCTGTCTTGATGTTATTATAAAGGATACTCCTGTAGAATTCTACTGCTTTCCCACTACCTCACATCTGTTTCAATGGCCACCATAGTCTTGGATGATAACTCGTTTCATTTTGTGTATGGACTCAGGGCCTCCAGTATAGACAGCGAAACCTACTTTGGTGGATCTGCCACCCTCGCCTACCTAGATGACAGGCTCTCTGTTTTGTTTCAAGGCACGTATCAAGTCAAGCCCATCACACATTCACCAATAGTAAATGTAGGAACCTCCATCACACTTGTTGGCCGCAGCGTAGATTTGCCACCTGCAACTGCGAATGCTGTAATCGATGGAGTACAATCTGAGGTTCAATTTGTCAAACAAGAACAGGACCTGGCAGTTCATACCTTCTACCAGTCCCCAACTTCTTTGTCTGACGCTTCACATAATCTGACAATCTCTGCACCTGTTAGAGGATTTATTGACTATGCCGTCGTTACGGTGGGAGAGAACACTCCATTGAGTGGAGAGCGGATAATTGTTGATGAAAGTGATCCCTCTGTTGACTTTGAGGGTAGTTGGGCGCTAAATACAAGCATCCTGATGGGACCCAACAGTGACCCTAGTATTTTGGGTACCGCTCTTAACTTTTTTGGTCGGGTTCCCTATGGAAACACAACTCATCAAACATCCTCAATGGGCGCATCGGTTGCATTTCATTTTAACGGTTTGTATCCTAGTAGAAAATTGATTCATTAACATTATTCACTCCAATATGTATGACAGGAACCTCAGTATCTGTATTTGGTGCCAATATTGGTACTCCATCACAAAGTCTCGAAGTGATGTACACCTTGGATGGAGAATCAACATTTCAAGAGTACTCATTCGGAAACTCAACGAACTTCCAATGGTATCAGAAGGACGGCCTTCCTGCGACTAGTCACACTCTAAACATAACAATTATCTTCGTTCGTAACGATGTTGTCTTCAACTTAGACTACATAACCTACACCCCGTCCTTCTCGTCACTTGCCGAAGAAAAAGGTCTAAGTACTATCCAGCAACCTTCGAACTCTCAATCATCTCAAGCGACAAGTACATTCATCGGGCTGCAGACCAGCACTCCACCAGCACTCAACCAACCTGATATATCGAATCATGGAAAGCTTTTGGGTACAATCATCGGACCCGTTCTTTTTGTGGTCATCATAGCTCTCAGTGTTCTCTTAGCCATGCGCAGGAAGAAACTCCTCTTCTGGTCCTCCAGACAAAGACCTAACACAGGTATGACGGTTGCTCTCTGATATAACTTACTAAAGCATAGTGCTAATTGATATCAAGTTAATCCTTTTCGACTCCCTCATCCCCAAACTCAAGATTTTTCTCAGTTAAGGGTATACCATAAATCCCGCACCATAAATGGACAAAATGTCCAAATCCCCATCCCTGATCATGATCTCCCACTGATTGGAATGGCCGCCACTTCTGATGGGATAGATCGAACCCTTGCTAGAGATAGACTTGCACATTGGTGGGCACGGCTTTGGCGGCGCACAGAGACTAGAACACGTATGTTGAATTTTCTGAATTATAATCCACTAACCTGAACCTCGATCCTCTATGCAATAGAAGCCTTTCCACCCAATTGGAACCCCTTGGATTCCAATCACCCAATGGTTCAACGGAAGCCTCCTCTGCCTGTCCGAGCCTTGCACACAGAACAACAACGACGATTACATCAGAGTGACACCGGCAGCGCAAACGAGACCGTTGTAGGAGATTTACGACTTCAAGAGCTGGAAGAACTAGTAGTTTCCCTCCAACAGGAGATCGAAGAAACGCGTCAGCTATACGGAGCACAGAATGGGGCGCTCATGAGACAACTCGTAGGGAACACTAGTGAATTACCGAACGAACGTGGCCGACGAGAGAATGGGGATCATGTCAGCATGACGATGTCGGCGACACTAGTTTGACGCGGTGTTTCTAGATAGACTCTTTCATCATTATTCTTATTGAGTTTGAGTGCATTTAGGTCTCGCAATTCATTGTAACTCATGACGAGGTCTTTTGAGGAGTTTGTTACGCGGAGTCATCCTTCAAGCTTCAAGCTTCAATATTCAATAGGGCCGAGGCCAGAGGCCAGACGGCCAGCGCATTGGAGCCGAGACCAAACAAGTTCTCATTTCTTCGTCTTTAGTCTTCCTTCACCGCTCCGAATCATACAGTGAACACCGTGCAACTAGGCCATCCTTACGACCAATACCAGCCTGATTCCCAGCCACCACATCATTCAACCACCAATCTTACTCCCACCGTGACTCCTACCCTCAGGCCACGATCCTTCGTACTCACCCTCGTTCCAACCTTTTCCCATCCCTTTTCTCCTCCCCCCCATACAGTTGTGTCCCGAGCCACTCAGAACACACCGTCCTCCTCCTCGACAAGTAATTTCTCACAACCTCGGCCGTAACACCCCTTGTGTATCCGCAAATCCGTTCTTCGTCAAATAGACCTTCGATCCCGTCGGTGCAAATCCCTAAATCTCTCTTGTCCTCACACTTACGCTCTCAAGCAGGTACTTTTAAATTGAACTCGCCTCTTGCACCAACTGGAACCTCCCAACCTCTTCCGAACTCGTATTTCCGCCCACCTAGAATTTTATCGACGCTTCTCCGAACCTCTCCTTCACCATCGCTCGTACCATTGCTCTCCCCTCCCTCACAGCCATCACCATATCAACTACACAACCACCACAACAAAACCACGCAAACGTCCCAACAAGAAACGCTTTGATCGCGAGCCCAAACTTTGGGACGACCTATTTTTCACCGCCGTCATGGAAGGGAATTGTCGGGTGGGTAAGGGGTGGGGTGTTGGCGAGGTCGCTTTCGGGAGGAAGGGAGGGTGCAACAGGCCGTTGATGGTGAGGACAAGACTGCGAATGCGAGTACGCCGCAAGGAAAACACCAAGGGCCGAAACGTACCTACCAGACGAGTACTCACTCCCCTCCACCTCCACCTGGGCCCAATAAGATCATGCCCAGCTCCTGTCCTTGTCCTACCTTTCCACCACATGACGAACACCGATCTGATACCGGCAAGAATCAGCAACTGCCTGAAGATATAGGGTGCGGAAGGGCGTCAACGCGCTCAAAGGATTGGAGATTGAGGCTGTTGGTGGGATTGTTGGGTGATCTGTGGTTGGATGAATGTTTTTTGTTGATTTCTACGGGCTGGCTGGCGATGGAGTGGGGTAGGATGTTGTGTTGGCATTGGTGTCGTGAGGTGGCTTGGGCCATACGAGCGCGAGCAGGCACAGTGAGAGTGTGTGCACGAGACAAACTCGAGAGGCACTGAAAGAAGGGTCGAAGGACTGAGAATGCGGATGAACGTGCCGGCAACGAGTTACCGAAACGAATCGGTTTACTCAACTGGATCTAGTATGGATTAATATCGCTCCACCAACGACGCCTCGGCCGCATGCATTACCTGGACCACGCCCTACCATCGTCAATGACGTGAGTCAACGTCAACAGTTCGGCTCTTGGGTTTCAACAATGTCGCGTGGACGTCCGTCTGCGCA
>JAGGAR010008105.1:4217-24157 GCA_017657315.1 Termitomyces sp. K1Ag
GGAGGAGGAGGAGGAGGAAGCAGAAGACGTTGTTTCGCCCCGGCGAAAGACAAGGGCAAGACCAAAGAAGTTGTCATACTCACTCCTCCCACTTCCACCTCGGCACAGGTACCACGTCCCCGTCCGCACCCACTGTCCAAATCCCAACTGCGGCGGCGCGCTCACACCCCGTGGACGCAGACGTGAACATGGACATGGATAAGGATATGGACGTGCGAAACCCCGCTCGTGCCCAAACCCATATCCAAATCCACGAATGGACCCTCGAGGAAATGGACCAAGTTGAGCCAATGACACTTGATGAATCTTGCTTTCTTACATCGGTGCGTACGCACACTCGTCTCTACTCTATGCCCGTACACGACACGCTCACTTATTTTCTTCTTTGGTCTGGGTTGGTCTAGATATCTCCAAGCGTTCGACACAGGCCCTTCCGCCCTCGCACATGCCTACCCAACACGCACTCTGTTCTCTTACCGGCTTCCTTCTTCTTCCCCCTCCCCTTCTCCCCCTCACCCACCTCTCCCGCCTCTCGATGTACAAATTCTTCCCCATCCTGGCGGAAGCCCGGACGGTAAAGGTACACTACGACATCACGCGGCTGCGGGCGGGGTCATGTCAGATTGGTAGATAGGTGCTGGATTACTTAACGATTGTCGGTGGATGGAAAGTGTGACTACTGAATGTAGTGTTTTTATGTACAGCTAACAGGTTGTATAATACTTACACTCCCCAATCTTGCCCCAATCGATCAGAGTGCTTCAGATGTAGATCGCCGGTAAATCACCGACCTTCCAAATCCATCCAAAAACGTGGCCAAATTCCCACACTCACGGCCCACCCACCAACACAAAACGATCCAAATCCACCCGACACCGACACCAAAATCCTCAAGAAAACGACGAGATGGTGAGTCCATGCCGCCTCGCAGCGCTGTACCCGGGCCCTCGAGACCATTTGGAGTGCGTGTTCAGGGATTGGTGCCGTTGGGAGGGGTGGATTGGATGGATTGGGATGCGGGGGTTTGGATGAGGTTTTGAGGGTTGGGGTGTTGCGATTCTTTGGTCTTTGGTCTTTGGTTTTGAGGGCTCTGGATTATATTCTTTGTGCTCGTCTGGTGAATGCATGCTGACGGTCTTTTGTCCCTTTGTTCTAGACGAAAGGTTCGCTCGAAATTTTTCTCGTGATCGTGTTACGCCCATCTTGACCTCGGCTTCCGTTTTCGCTTTGGCGTCTAGGTACCTCGTCCTTCGGTAAGAGACACACCAAGTCGCACACGCTCTGCCGCCGCTGCGGTAACCGTGCCTTCCACAAGCAACACAAGAGTACGTGCTTAATTTCCTTCCATATAACGCAAACGATGCTAAACTAAAATTGCACACACATTACACAGCTTGCGCACAGTGCGGATACCCCTCTGCTAAGCTGAGATCGTACGAGTGGGGCCAGAAGGCTAAGCGCAGAAAGACCACCGGAACTGGAAGGATGCGTTACTTGAAGGATGTGTCGAGGCGGTTCAAGAACGGCTTCAGGTGCGTATTTATTATAGTTAACTTGTCGTCCCTCCGCATGACGCTCATGTCGATTTTTTTTTTCATTTATCCAGGGAGAACACAGTAGCTAAAAAGAGGGTCAAGGCGACCACTGAGGCGTAAAGGGTTGCCAGATTCACTATCCAGTTGACGTTTACGTCCGTCCGACAATGACCCCTACATATTGCATACCGATACTATGTGCCATATGTTCATGCAGACACAATTATTATGCATCGCCTTCTCTTGTACCATCTGACGTAGAGTGCGTGATCTATTGGATGATTCCTCGCTTTGTAGTTCCTTCGCGGCACCGATTAGAATGACTTTCAAGCGTGGAACTCGGGCAATGGCCTTATCAGTCTGCTGCGTTCTCATATTAAGAACTACGTACGTCCTACGGTCATACGCCAGCCAATGGACTATTCCACATTACATGCCTGTAGTAGCGTGGGTGCCTGCAATCGGCCGAAGATATTTATATTTCCCTGAGTAACTTCAAGGTACATGCATCCGTTTCACTTCAACGATGAATGCGAGTACACGCCTCCGCCAACAGCTAAACTCTGGTAGCACAATTGTGCGTATGTCTATTCGAGTATCATGCGAGACGAAGCGATGTAACAGAAGTCTCACTAGGTTGCACCCGGCGTATACGATGGAATATCAGCACGCCTGGCTCTGGAGGCTGGCTTTGAGACTTTGTATATGAGCGGTGCCGCGACGACGGCTTCGATGCTCGGCCAGCCCGACTTGGCGATTGCGACACAGAATGACTTTGTTCAGGTTCGTATGTACACTTCGTATGGCACATTCGACCGACGATGTCTGAATTTCACTGTAGAACGCGACTATGATAGCTGGACTGTCTCCAGAGACCCCTCTCATATGTGACGCCGACACAGGGTGAACAACCTTCCAGCACCATTTATTGTGTAATGAACAAGGGATATTTCCAGTTTTGGCGGTCCTGTCATGGTAGCGAGGACAGTTACCGCCTATGCACGCGCGGGGGTCGCAGGGCTTCATATCGAAGATCAAGTGAGGTTCCCAAAGTTCAGACGACACGCTTTCGATACACGTGGCTCATTGTCATTCACAGGTCCAGTCCAAGCGCTGCGGTCACCTTCTCGGGAAGCAAATCGCTCCTGTTTCTGAGTTCATTGCTCGTATTCGCGCCGCTGTTGCAGCTCGCGCTAAACTTCCTGGTTGTGACATTGTGCTCATCGCTAGAACGGATGCTGCACAAAGTTTCGGAATGGACGAGGCGCTGAAGAGGTTGAAACTAGCGATTGAAGCGGGGGCTGATGGTATGTCGACGGGTAAACTGTTATCGAATGGTCGCTTGACTAGAATCCCATAAGTTGCTTTTCTGGAAGGGGTCAGGAGCCATGAGGAACTGGCTAGAACTATCAAAGAACTTTCGCCTACACCTGTGCGTTCCATATCTTTATGTTGTATATCAAACCTAAAAATGGACAGGTGTTCCTGAACGTAGTACATGGCGGTTCAACCCCAGACTTTACTGTTGAGGACGCCAAGGCTCTCGGTGTAAAGATCGTCAGTGAGTCTGTTTCATAAGCCTTTTTCGTAAATTGATCCCTTGTCAAAGTCTTTCCTATGATCTCTTCAATTCCAGCGGTTCACGGAATCCGTGCAGCCCTCCAGTCATTGAAAACCACGGGCTCCGATGTGCCAACTGCGAAGGGTATGGGCCCAAAACAATTCTTCGATGTCATGGGTAAGCTGGAAATAGCTTGGCTCGGGTTACCTACCCCTTCTGACTTTGGCCCCGTCGCAGGTCTTGATAAAGCGATTCAGATTGATAAAGCGGCAGGAGGCGAAGCTTACAGTGATCTGTAATGATTCCATTTCCCTCGTAAGAAAACCTACAAGGAACTCGGGAAAAAGTCGAATGCAAACTGATGCTAAGTACGAAGAACCAGTTTGACTGTTCTTTCGGCTTGTGCTTAGAATACCTGTCTGGCGATGTCGGCAGGGTTGAGCTGTTTTACAGCGCTCAGAAAACCATTCTATTTACTTCTAGCGCCCATCTATTATACTTCTCAGTGACAGTGCCGCAAGCCTCATCTTCACAATCTTCCTTTTTTCAAGCGCTTGTTGTCGTCCTTCTGACGGCGTCCTTGGTCTCATCTTACACATATCCCCAAAGAAGAAACTGACGGCTCCTCTAGAAGACAGAAGAAGCCTGACAAAACAATACCCACGGACGCTGGCAACCGTGACTCGATCTTCTCAGCGCTTAGTATCTTTAGTGCCTTCTACAGTTCTATCAGAAACGTGATAAGGTCCATTAAAGCGTTAACTGTTGATAACTCTTGTCTCTTGCCCCTACAGTCGAACTACGATATGACGAGAACAATCAAACATCACAAGACACAAAAGCGCGGGTCATCCAAGAAAGGACCAGGGACTCAGACTCTCCATCATCTCAAAGGTGCTCAGGCCGGGGTACTTGTGTCTGAAGAACGCCAGCACGTCGTAAAAGAGTGTAGAGACAAAGTCAAAGCAATTGTTGCAGACTGCCGAGCAAGGAACATGAAGTTCAGGTCTGTTTATTGCCGATTGAAGAAACTCGCGATTGAAAAAACTGCCAATTGACTAGAGACGTTGAATTTGATCTCGAAAGGGATCGAGAACGATGCTTGCGTGGCCTTGCTCCGGATTCAGGCTCGGATACATATAAACCCTCCGATGCTCAGCGAGTGACCCAGATTTTCAAGAAGCCACGTTTCTACGTCAGTGGTCCCAATCCCAGTGACATCGTTCAGGGAAAATTGGGAGATTGCTGGTTTTTATCGGCATTGGCAACGATGTCCAGCACTAAAGACCGCCTCGTGGAAGAGTTTTGTGTTGAAGTAAGTAATTCCTTGGAACATACAAATGCACTTAGCAAAAGTTAATTCTTTTCTCCTGCAGCGCGACGAGAAAATTGGAGTCTATGGCTTTGTATTCTTCCGCGATGCGAAATGGGTGGCTGTCATCATTGATGAGTTCGTGTTTCTTCTTCTAATCGAAGTGTTACAATTCATGCATATCATTAAGCTTCCTCTACACATCCATTCCCAAGTTCGCCGAGATTTCTTCTAAAGAGCGGCAGCTTTACCACAACAACGAAGAGAATTATAACAATATTGCCAGAAGACACGCCAAAAATTTGCATTTTGCAAAGTCCGAGACTGAGAACCCAGAGGAAACTTGGGTACCGTTGTATGAGAAAGCTTACGCTAAATTGCATGGGAACTACGCTGCTCTGGATGGTGGATATGCTGGCGAGGCCATTGAAGACCTAACAGGGTGCGGTCACTTTTCAACTCCCATCAGGCCTGATAAACGGTCTCACAAATCCAATTATCAGGGGTGTTACAAGTCTGATCTCAACCAAGGTCTGATGCGGTGGTGATTGCATATACTCCGAGCTAACTATCCGTCAGGATATCCTATCGCCGGACGACTTCTGGCACAATGAACTCCTTCAAGCACGTGAAGACAGGCTATTCGCTTGCTCTTTCGACTCTCAGAACCAACAACACCACCGCGACGACTCTGCTAGATTCAAAGGTCTCATTGGAGGGCATGCATATTCAGTTCTCCTGGCAAAGGAATATAACGGAAAGCGTTTCATCGTTTTACGGAACCCCTGGGGAAATCTTGAGTGGAATGGGCCCTGGTCAGATGGGTCAAAGGAGTGGAGTGATGATTGGCTCCCTGCACTCAAGGTGTTAGGTCATTCTTTTGGGGACGATGGCCAATTCGTGATGGAGTGTGAGTACTAAACTGATTCCTCGCGACTGACCTATCTCATAAATCAATAGACAGGGACTTCCTCGAGAACTGGGAAACGATCGACAGGACTTTACTATTTGACTCATCTTGGATCATGTCCTCACAATGGTTGAGGGTCAAGCCTCGTCCTCGCTTGGAATGGAGCTATGGAGACGTATCTTGTATGTCCCCTCCAAAAATCCCGGAGCATTAGTTTAACTAATGTTTTGATAGTCACTATAACTCTTGCAAAGGCATCCCCTATCATTATAGTTCTCTCGAAACTCGATGATCGATACTTCAGGGAGTTAGCGAGCAACTCAAGTTGGACTTTTGACTTCTTGGTTTTTAGGCGCGGGGAAAAGAATCATGTAGCTGCGTCATCACCATCAGTGTTCCTCAATCAACGTAGTGTCAATACGGAATTGAATCTCCACGCTGGAGAGTACATCATACATGTAAGCTTCATCTCCATCATCCAGTCTAGATTGTTGATCAACTTCAACCTCATGTAAGGTTCGCTTGGATAACCAAAGTCCGAAGTTATTATGCTCAGAGCCCGTAAATCCAAGTCAACATGATACCTCTGAGGCTCCATTCAATGCCGATCATCCAAACTCATATCCGGTGAGTCCTTCCTGCTGAAGAACGCCTCTCGGTTGTTGATAAATCTTAACCCTCACGTAAGGCTCGCATGAATAACCAGAGTTCGCCATTGCCAGGGCCAAATGAAAATGATACCTCATTCATGACCAAGAAATTGAACCCCCAACGGTTTGTGAGTACTTCTTGCTGAAGAACACCTTTGAAACATCGAAAATAATATTTCTCCTGCCTAACTGATTAGGATCGTATTTTCTCTCGCGTTTTGGCAGAGAAACTCAGGAGCCAGTCAACTGCATCAAGTATGTGACTACTTTAAACTTCATGGTGACTGTCTTCCAAAATTCTTATCGAAATATTCTAGATTTCGAGAAAAGGTCTGCCTAAAATAACATCCATTTCTTGATAGGCTGGCTAATATGATTTCTGAAGCACGGCTTTGAAGTATCTCTCGACACCCCTTGATACACTCGCCGGAAAGGAGTTAGATAATGATGACGAAGAAAGGACCAGCGTTCCTCTGGAGGAAGATCTAGAGTCTATCAATTCTGCGATTACCCCTGACGACAATTCAGAAAACGACAAAAACAGGATTGAGGCTGAAGACGAGGATGTCTCGGAGGAGCATGACGACGGAGTGATGGTGCCAGAATTTCTCGAACCTGAAAAAGAAAACACGATCGTTCTTGGTTTACGGGTCTACATACAAAACACTTCCCATGTCGAGATCAAAGGTTATTGTCGACCCTAGCCTAACCACCCTCGTTAATATTGAATCGATCGTCTCTTGAGTGTAAAGTAGTTCCCTCGCACATGGCTTGGCGATGAGGTGCTCGAGATTGTTACATAGTTGGTAGGCGATAGTGAAAGTATCTGTAATCAGTTTGTTCAGTTCAGCTTGACATTCTCGGATTTGACTCGACAAGACAGACAAGTGCCGACTTGAACATCTCAGACCTATGTCAATTTCAATCTGTCATCACAGGTAGGTGGCCTGAATCATCGCGTCCACATCGTCAATCGAGGATTCTTATGCTGATCTTGCAAAAGTTTGTTCATACCTACAACTGGTTTTCGACAACTGTACTTAATAGGCACAAGCCATGCGATAAACAATTACTCAAAGCCCGAGTAATGGACACAGTTGGCAACAGATTGCCAACTAAGTATGATAGTATCAAACAGAGTTCTTGATAGGTGCCATTCTTCCGGCCTCTCTGGCTCTTGGCTCGGTATACGTCACTGAGTAATCAGTTATCATTGGCCCATCATCATCCAAAGGAGTCTTGCAGTCTTTTGCAGTACCAGTACTTTGTACGTCTTGATATGGTGTTGCCTTTCAAGACAGAGCTTGTATGTAGCCATGGCCATTCACCTAGAAACTTCACGCTGCCCATCGAGCTCCCAGAACCATTTCCTTCCATAAGAGGAGAAAAATGTTCCACTAGCCCACCGCGAGGGTCGAACTCGCAGCCTTCAGATACACCTGCCAAGTTAAGAGTCTGACGCTCTATCCGATTGAGCTAGGCGGGCATTGAATTTCTGGGCAACTAAACTTACCCAGTATCCAAATTAGAGTCGGACCCAAAGTCGCCCCTGAGTATCTAGACCCTTCAATGTTGGAGACGGAGCTTTCGCATTGCTTGCAGCCAACCGCGAGAAATCTTGCGCGCCTATTCGATGTCCAATAGTTGAAGTATCAGTTCCGACTCGGAGTCCCCTTCATCATGATCATGTTCCAATTGGATGGATAATTTTGGTTGGAGTGGCTGGGCCACCTCGTGTTCTTCCACTAGTGCATGCAAACTTACTTTTTCTTATCAATGTGGACTGCGGGCGCTCAGAAGCTACATGTGCACCCGACTTCTGGAGATGTACATCCACGAGGCCTCAGGCAACTACCGCAGTCAACTCTTTAAATATCTTCGGTTCCCTTCTTCTTCAACTGCATCGCCGCCTTCCCCTTCCACCCTGTAGTTATCTCCTCTAAATGAATTCTCTCGGCTCTGGACCAGGCGGACAGTCTCTGTCTCGACCTTTATGCGCGAACATCTTCAGTGAGGTGACTCCACCCTCTCAGTGTACAAAATTCGGAAATCAAACGTGCTCCAAGGTCAGTAGACGATACTAGAGCCCTACTTCGTCCCTCAATGATTGCTTACAGTGCCATCTTGTCCAAGTATGTAATTTATCGTTGTCTCTTTCTCCTTCGACAAGCTCCAACAACAAATAAGTATTGTTCGAAGGACTGTCAAATGCAACACTGGAAGACACACCGTTCCCATTGCAAAGGACCTATAATCAGTACCTCGTGGCTTCCGGCTTGGGCCAAACAAAGAAGAACTCCTGCATTCATGGATTCGGACCCTGGGTCCCCAACGATCATACAAGAGAGTTTCGGTCTCCCCTTTGCTTATCTTTGGGGGAACCTTCCCGCCATAGATTGTCTGAATCTTTCCAAAAACGAACGTACGTCCGCAACGACGCGAAATTTAAACTTGAAGATATGTTTCGCTGGTGAGTGGATTTAACACTGGAAAACCGGTTACATTTATTGACGATACTCGTCCTTGATATCCCCTTGTTTAGCGTCTGGTGATCTTCGTAACCTGATCAGAACGGTCAACTGCCTTCCAGCAGAGTATGATGGCCGATGTGATATTCTGTTCAATGATTTAAACCCTCTCGTTGTGGGACACAACATCGTGGTGTTATGGGCTCTGCTCAACCCAGACCTAGTGGTAGACGATGCGGCAGAGTTGGCTCTTCATCTCATGTACTCATCATTGCTTACCCCTGCGATGTCGAACTTTCTTGCTCGCAGCCTTGACATCATAGATGGTCTGGCCTATAGCAACGACAACCCTATTGGTTTCGATGGAAGAGGTACGCTCAAGGTTAGGTTGACCCGTGACGATCTTAATATCATGATCGAAATGTTACGATCGAAATACGGTCAACGTGCCGCCATGCATGCTTATACAAAAATCATGTGTAGCCCAAAGCGTCAAGACTATATGGATAGATATCTTAATTCCTTGGAGCCTGCTCATCGCTTGTCCTTTACACACTATCGGACTTTCGGTATCCTCGCTCCATTCTCGCTGGATATTAGCAAGTTTGTAGAACCCAATCGGTAAGTGTTACGTCAAGTTAACATCAATGGTGGCTGACTTTTGTTAATTTGGTCGATAGTCTGCTGTACTCCCCAAGCGGAGACTGGCTCCTTCGTGACAGCGATAACCCATTGCATGGCTGGGACATATCCCTCGTTTTCGCGCACGGTGAAAAATGCGGACTCAAGAGAGCCGACTCTTATGGATGCCTCTTCTTTTATCTCAAAAACGAGCTCTCGAAGTTCGCAAAGCGATTGCGTGACTGCCGAATCAACATCATAATGACGATGCTTGACGCAACAGTGCTTCCAAGTGTCATTTCTTCATCTTCACTCAAACCTTTCTCGCCAGGATGTTTCGATCGAATAGAAACGTCGAACTTGGCAGACTATATATCTGCGCCGAGAATCCTTCGTGACTGGGCCCCGTTCTTGAATCGCGGTAACAGGTTCGCGGCCATTTTGGTTAATTTGATGAACTGGCAAAAGCGTTATCCTGTTCTGCCTGACGAGAGAGCAGCAGGGAAGCAGGCAATTGAGAAATATGCCTCTATTATGGTGTGTATTCTCTCAGTGGTATCTCATCCCTGACATGACTCACTCTACCCAAAAGGGTATCGATATGCGAAGTATAGCGTCTAGAGAATGGCTGAACTCAGCGTCCCCTATTTTAGTACGTTTCTATGGAGGAATGTGGGCTTTCACGGATGATCACGAGCAATTCCAATCATTCCTTCGAGACCAAGCCATAGACAAGATTGCAACCCTTTGCGGTGTGAGGCTGAGGAAGATCAATCGAGTCCGTCCAAAGGTAGTTGTACGTGTAGATCATCATTCCAATTCCTGAGCACAATTCCTTACAGCGAGCCGGGGTACCATTGGACTCCGAGCCGCGTCTGACGATACCATCGAAACTCACAAAGTCAGAATTTTACAATATATGTAAGTACTCACTCTGATCGTTCTATTCCCCAGTGACAGACTCCTTGCATCAGACTTGATTGGAGGGTCACAGTCTATGACACGCTTCGTAGAGTTCGAGTTGTGCGACTAAACTTGTCTCATTACCGCTTGCCACTAGCTAAATAGTTCTTGAGCTTGATGGACAATGTATGTTCCTTAGCATGGCCTTGTAAGATGTTCGAAGATAACCCTTTCTGCTGATTAAGTAGATGATCACAGCCACAGCCCAGCAATCAGGGCCTGTTATGACCCTGGCTTTGCAATCCTCGCTGATGCTTCTCGCAACCATCATTGACTCGCGGGGCTCAGCACCCAGGTGAACAGTAAGTTATCGCGCGAGGAGATCCTCGGAAGAAGTCCCTTGAAGTCCGCCAGATACCCAAATACGTAATGAGCGCGACTTCCTTCTCGTTTTCTAGTTGGAACGAGGAAAAGGAGGATCCGTCGGCTTATAACGCACACTCAAGGATGAGCGTGGATGCAATTCCTGGACTCCGCAACCCATGGTTGGAGTTGATTATACCTCTACCCATGCTCGTGCCATGCTTGCTCACATTCGCCGGCCAACCTTACGCGCAACCAACAGAGAAAAACCATACGTTGGGTCGTTGGAAACGTTCCTGTCTCTTGGTCTGGGATCCGCAGCAAATGGATTACCGGTCTCCAAATTACCGTGTGCAAACCATGATGCAGATCCATATTTCCATGCAGGAGTTGTGCTATGTTCCAAGGTAAGATATAGCGACTCCTGAGTTCGGTGGTACCTGGGCTGAAATCTCGCATAGTGCCAGCTGGTCAAGGTACAGAACACCGTAACTCCTATCATGATGGTCACATTGAATGAAGCCTTGGTAGTATTGTTCAGCATACTGCCGGAGACAGCACTGGCCGAAGCACCGATTTGACTGTGAGCATCCCATGTTAGATCCAGGTTGGGAACCACGCTGGATTCAGGAGGAACGCGAGCCTTGCTTCAACAATCCCGCTTACGGCGAGCTCCCTGCATACGATTGTCTACGACTCTCACATAACGAAACTGAACGAGGTGCCACAGATGGCAACTTCAAACTGTGTTTCGCCGGTAGGCCTAGGTTCTGACGGCACCTGTAATCCAATTTCACTGATTAATATGATGCAGCCTCTGGAGACATTCGCAACCTGGTTCAGACGGTCAATGGCCTGCCAGCAGGATACCGTGGCAAGTGTGATATCTTGCTGAACGACATTGACGCGATTACTGTAAACAGGAACCTTGTGATCCTCTACGCACTGCTGGGATCCGGCCCTTCAATTGAGCAGTCGGCAGAGATCGCGATGCACCTGATGTACTCATCTGCACTCCCTCCTGCAATTGCAGCGTATCTTAGAGGGTGCGTCCGCGTGATTTATGGCGAGGGGACAAATGAAGGGAAAATGTCGTTCGGGTGCTCCTTAAGGGCGCGAGGACGAGGAAAAATCTACTCAATGCAAAGTACAATGGCCATGCGACGACCGATGGAGATGTTTCATTCCACCTACGACCTCCGGAAGGGTCTGAGGAGCAAGAGGACTATCATTACGGACGCCAAATACGTCGACGACGTAGATCGAGCCTTTGCGAGCCTGCGTCCAGCTCATCGACTTGCTCTAGCCCACTTCCGTCGAAAAGGTGTTCTGGCCCCGTTTTCGCTTTCAACCCGCGGTTTTACAGAGCCGAATCGGTGAGGAAGAAACCTTTCTTAAACTCTACCCAAACTGACGGGGGCTCAATTGAAGGCTGATGTACACCGCGGGTGGAGACTGGCTGGGCCACGCAGGGGCGAACCCACTAAAGGGCTGGAACGTCTCCGATGTTCTGGCTACTGGGACGAAATACGACGTAGATTCGGCGGACATCATAGGATGTCTTTTCTTCCACGTAAAGGAGCAGCTCATGGAATTCGCGCGTCGCATGAAGGAGTTCCATATAGATCTTCATCTCACACAGTTCAGCCCGCCATTACTTTCGAAGGGAATATCTATAGGCGTACTTCCTGCTTTCACGGAAGGATGCTTTGATCGCGTGGATACAGCCGACCTTGCCGACCGAGAGGGCATAACACGGTTGCTGGCCGACTGGGGACAAATGTTAAATCGAAGCAATAGGCGGGCATGCATAGTAATGCATTCGAGGCAGTGGCATAAAAACCGACCGAACACGACGGCTCAGTCGAATCCATGCTCCGCGGTGATGCTTGTTGAGCGATGTAAGAAGCTCCCGTCTTTGGTAGGTCCAGTATCGTTTCGAGTGCAACTCCTAGGTGACAGGGGACATAGAGAACTAAACTTGGGGGTGTCTTGGCACATGGGACCAAGTCGCCTGCGCTGATGCGCTTGCTTGAGTCACTTGACGCGTTTATTGACCACGGAAAAGCTTTCCGTGAATACCTTTGTGCAGAACAAGTCGACATGACTGTGAAGGATCTCGGGGTTCGTGTTCGCCGATGTAACCGCGTAAATTCCAAGGTTTGTTCATGAATAACAAAAGTTTTGCTCTCTTCCTGACGAGTTTCTCCGATATCAGAGATTCGGTGTATCAATTGATGCTCCTCAGCAGAGGTTGCCGAATCTCTCGCGTGACGAGTTCTATAATTTGTGTGAGTCGACGCAAAAAATTGGCATGTGAACAGCTAACTGTTGTATCACATTAGTCACGATTGGTGGAGGCGATCTTTTGACGCGGTTTATTGAATTTGAAGCGACACATTAGTTGAACAATGCCGTAAACTAGAAAATGACTCCATGTTAGAATACCTGGGCTTCTTTTGTTTCTTGGAATGCTTGCGATACACGGGTTCGAGCCACGAGAAATTTTGATAGAGGAAACATGTTCATGAAGTATCCTTTTCGAACGCCTATTTTGATTTTTGCAACGATCTAGGGTGGCAACTTGTATATCCTCGACGGTGGTATATTAGTGGTAGTGTCCGCAAGTCTTCTTCGTCTACGTCCCTCATGTCCAACGTCTCTACCCGCAGCACTCGAGCTATATAAAGCTCAGAAACTAACGCGTCTCCCGAGCTCAAGATACGCGCTTCACAACGTCCTTTTCCCCCTTCCAAATACTCCAAATCGTGTAGAGGTATAGGCTTCGTCACCAGCTGACAAGACAGCGACCCAAGAGCCCCTTCAATTATGGGATGACTCTCTTTTGTTAGGGAATATGAAGTAGAGGAAAATGGCTCCGGATGGAGATCGGCACGGGAAAACTTGACAGCTATGTCCTCCTGCCCTGCCGACAACAGATTGATAACCATGTGCGAGGGATCTTCTAGTCGCGCATTATGAAGAATATTGGCCATCCGAGAGGGTACACGCAGAGCAAATGATATCAGGGGGTGCGGGTGCATGGCAATCGACGTGAAAGAGGATAGAGTTGCACCATGGTACGGGTGATTTGAGGTTGCCGAAGGCATTTTCGCTGTAACTACCGCCACGGGCTGAGCTGTATGGCGCAGAAGCTCTCGTAAGCGATCCTGGGTATGCTTTCCATGGCAAATGTCCGTCGCGAAACCGCGAAAAAATTTTGTGGTTACGGTTCTGAACATTATACTGATTGTTTGTCCCTGCTTTACTGCATCTTCTAACGACATCTGTTTTGGCCGCGGGGAGGCCCCAAAAACCACTTGTACCGCAAAACCCACTACAGAGTAGCGGGCATAGATTCACGTCAACACGCATGAAGTAGCATATGGTGCGATTCAAGGTAATTTCGTCTGTGTCTCTTGCGGCATCAATCGACTAAAACAAAAAAAGAATCGTTGGTTTCTTGTAGAACTCATACCAGTCGGCCAAACTGGCCAAACCAATGTTCCGGTCCTTGAGGGAAAACATATCTGGGCTGCTATAAAACAGAGTGTCATCAACAATTTTGGTGACACGGGTTGGGGATCTGTTGGGCTCTCTTTGACGGGTACGTGCCGTCTTAGTCGTGTTTGACGCGTCTCACTTTGTTACAGTGAAATATTACTCACCAACTACGAACATATGCATCATAAGAGTTGCGAGAGATCATCATAAGATTGCTTGGGGATCCATCACACTATTATCTTCCATCGAAGGAACGCGGTATATACCGCATGTAATTCATGTTTCCGGTTCGTTCATTGCTTGCTGGTTTTAAATCCCATTAATGTTTTTACAGGCACTATCAAGCACGCACAACTAGCAGCTATTGCACATAACCGTGAGATCATTGCTCGCTATCGAGCACAAGCAAAGACGCCAGGTTGGAAACAACCGTATTCTCAATATCTTCATCTCATCCCAAACTGTTTTAGCTGCATATCAGGATTCCTTCGAGTCTTACCTCGAGAGCTCCTCAATCGAGATAGCTGCTCTGCATGATTGATTGGTAGCATGGGCTACTTACAGACAAGTTCAGAATGTCCACCTGAAGCGGAGCATAATTGATCCGCCTTCCAGCAAGGCTCTAAGCTTATAGTAATCATATTGAACGCGTCTCTGCTCCTGTCCATAATGGCGTTAGGTTTTTCCTTCGAATCCCATCATCTTCTGATGAGCACTCGTCCTAAGAACCCTACATCAGTTATCGTCCACTTTCAATGTCATGATGTCTTCAGGTGTCTCTGCCGGGACCGTCTTGCCTGCGGAAGACCTTATCGAAGAGGCCTTGAAGAACGCTGCACAGGCCACGGGCAAGCAATATCCGGAAAGTGAGGATAAGCCGGACAAGAACTTAAACCGTCAGTCGAGGAAAGGGCACTCTATCGGAGAATGCTACGCATACGTCCGATTTGGACGAAGTTACTTATGTGTGTTCTCTGTCCACGCGCCTTTTCTTTCTCACTTTCAAACCTAGATTAACTTTGAGGAAGGTGACCAGCGAAATCCAATCAATTTTCGGAAATGGGCTATCACAATCGTGGTGGCGTGCATCTACACTTTTTTCCCTGGCGCGTCCCATTTTTTCCTACGCATATCCTTCCGAGCCTTCGTCTTGCTTTCAGCTTCCGTCGCTGGCGCCTATAACATGGGTTTCGACTCAATGACACACGACCTGAACTGTACTTCATTTCAGGCGACGATTGGCCTCAGTGTTTACGCACTGGGATTCGGCATTGTCCCACTTGTCTCCGCGTCGTTCAGCGAAGAGTTCGGAAGACAACCACTCTACATTGGTTCTGCCCTGGGCTTCCTCCTTATCCTCATGATGATAGCTTTATTGGCGCCTTATTCTCCCTATTTTACGTGTCCGACGTGTCATATAGGTCGAAGAATATTCAAACGGTAATAATTTCCCGATTCCTTCAAGGCGCATTTGGATCGACGAGTTCCACTATGGTCCGAGGAACCATCGCCAACATTTGGAGTGCTCAAGAGTAAGTTCCTCAAGCACAGTGTTGACCAAGTGCTCATCGTTCTCTAGTCGAGGTTTACCGATGTCAATTTTCGCACTTACTGCCCTGGGTGGTACTAGTGTAGGCCCATTGTTAGTAGGCTTAGGGTGAAAAGCGGTCCCGAGGTCGCATGGCTACTGCGTTTCCCCTATTTTCAGAACAGATGTTCTGAAACCTCGGCTATAGATGGGCTAATGCCCTGATCGCGTTTATAGCAGTGGTCATGAGACCTATACCCTTCGTACGCCATGTATTAAACCAGACATCTTCCACACTGACTGACTGAGCTTTAGGTATCGTTTTTCTATGGTCCGACTATTCGGAGACATCACAGGTTTTCAAGGATGGTGCTTGAGGCGTCAACGCAGAAATAAAATGGCCTGTAGGAAGTCAATACTTACGACGAAAGAATGAGTAATAATAACTAAATAGATTCATTTCTGCAACGTAGCACATTTCTAGGGCTCCCAAAGGAGTCCTGTGACCGTGAAGTTTCCATGAAGAGCTTCAATGTCAATGTGACCCTCGTTCTTGAACCCTAGATATTCGTAGTAGCCTACCTATATGCAACGAAATCCGTGAGCTCAAGCTACTTCATTTCGATGACCAGACTCACATTTGACGGCTCTACAGTCTGCAAAGCGATACCACATCCATTTGTCTGCATCACACGAAGGGAACATTCAGTTGCTGCTACAGGATCGTTTAGACGTCTCATCCGATTCCTCCCTACCTTTTGCCGACCGTGCTCAATCAATGCAGTTCCTACACCTTTTCCTTGCCAGTCAGGATGAATACCAACTCGCTGAAGATACCACTTCGTCTTGGCAAGGTCTCCAAAGGTCTCTTTCTTGAACCTTTCCATCTTAGGAGTGCACTGTGATATGTATGATCGGCATCAGCCCAGGGCTGCGGGTACTAGTTGTGAGTTATGACCATAAACTCACATTCAAATACCAATCTTTCACTTCCCCGGGAAAATTTTCCACCAGTGGCGCCAATGCCTGCTTGCTCTGGTCTTCGCTAAGGGTATCCGCGGTGGCACGGAAATTAGAGACAGTACTAGTGAGATCGGATGATAGGCAAAGAAAAATCATACCTGTCGTGCTGTTCCCGAGGTTTGTACCAGACAATACCCCCAATAACCTTGTTGTTGATATCTTCGGCAACAAAAATCTCCCCATCCAGGGTGCCAGTGATGATTTGCGAGCGATTCAGTATTGGGAGGAGTTTGTCGAAGTAGTCGGGCCCGACGATACATTTGAAGGCGTGTTCTGAGAAGAAACTCGAAATATTAGGAAATTTCCGATCAGTGGTTGTAGAGGTTGACATGCCTGTGGCAAATGCAGCGTCGAATACAGCCCTTAGTTCCTCGATTTGTTCGTCTGGAGATGTGCAAAGATAACACGATTACGGTTGATGTGAATTCAGGTTTGAGATATATTGAGACGGCTATTAAGCATATGGCCAAATAACTTACCAGTGGCATTGTTGAATTTGCGGATGGTATACGACATGGTGAGTAGCGGGCTTATGAAGTTACGCCGTTGATACTGTTTAAATCAATAACATGAACTATCGGCTGGAATCACTAGGGACCAGCGTTGACCGTTTCCTTTCCAGAAGGTATGTACTGGACGATTTATGTGTTTGGTCTCTTGTGGCTCTGGAAGGAGATGACACAAATTTCAAACATCTTTATCACCAGTTGTCCAATTTCTCAGAATTTTTCCTGGTGACAGCCAGCGACAACGTTCGCAAGGACGCGGCGTAAGGCGGGGTGTTGCATCAATGTTGATCAACATCCGACAGCACACGGCATCACGGCAATCATGCAAAGAAGTGTCCTCTCGGCGCTAAGTATTGAGTGATATGTAAAAACAACCTAACTACGCTGACTAGAGCCTGGCTCGGGTATCTGTGTCTGAAGTCAGTGTGAAGCCCGCATACCCGCCCCGAGCACTGTCTTGAATCAGCGTGATGTATAGTGGAAGACCGCCGGTAAAGTTGAGCGATTCAAGGCGCTTCCCCGGTACGTTCGCGCCTGTATACCACGACTTCGCGTGTAACCAGAGACCTTTGCTAAAGAGGTCGGTTACGCGTTGGGTCCAAGCTTCTGAGGCTTCCCGTGTCGCGTTGATGCGGGAGTAGTTGTGTTGGCGGAGGTAGGTAATACAATCGACGATCCAGTTGCCTTGTATCTCCTGTTGAAGAGCATGTGTTATCGTCAATGGATGAGGACAGATGACAAACTTACGGCACATGTAGGTCCGTTGCAGAATGCGGTGGGACCATGAGGTCCGTATGGGAAGAACATGTTGGGATAGCCTGTGACTGTCATCCCCAAGTACGTCGAGAGGCCCTTCTTTGTCCACATGTCACCAATAGCGACGCCATCCGTCCCTTTGATGTCGATTTGAGACATGCTCCCCGTCACTGCATCAAAGCCAGTAGCGAGCACAAGCACATCGAGCTCATGCACTACCCCATCCCTCGTCTTTACGCCCCTCGGAGTGATTTCAACGATCGGGTTCTCGTTAAGATCGATGAGATCAACGTTAGGCTGGTTGAACACCTCGTAATACCACTGCTCCAGGCTAACGCGCTTGATTCCGAACGGATGCGGTTGCTTTTCCGGTGCGAGCTTGCGCTGCATCTCGGGGTCCCGAACCCGCTCAAGCACCTTCTTTCTCCAAAATGCATACACCTCATCATTCACCGTTTGATCGTAGAACATCTCCTGGAACGTGCCGAGCCAGTAGTGGAACCCTCCCTTCCTCCACGAGTCGTCCAACAGGAGATACCGCTCCTCCGGCGACATGGTATAAAACTGGTCGGGGCGTAGAAAGTCGAAATCTGATCCGGTGAAGGTCTGTTCACGGCGCTTGAAAAGGATGGGATACATTTCCTCCTTCATCTTAGTCTGCTTAGCTATGCTGAGAGGGCATTCATTCATCATTGGTAATGTGAGGTTGGGTGTACGTTGGAAGACAGTGAGATGGGCTGCGATAAGTCCGGCCTCCTGTATCACTTGCACGCCACTGGCACCCGTTCCAATGACACCGACGCGTTTTCCGGTCATGTCAATCCCAGCTTCGGGCCATAATGAGGTGTGGTGCATAACGCCTTGGAAGGTGTCGAGTCCTGGTATGTCGGGGAAGAGGGGCTTGGATGCGAAGCCGGTGCAGAGGACCATGAAGCGAGGGTTGACGGTTACCCCGGTGTCAGTGACGACGGACCAACGATTGGTGGTGATGTTGAAGGAGGCAGAGGTTACTCGAGTGTTGAAGGAGATGTCACGGCTCAGGTCAAGTTTTTTGTCGACATAGTTGAAGTACTCGATCAGCTCCTGACGACCTGGAAACTTCTCCGTCCAGTTCCAGTTCCTCCATAGCTCTTCAAGGGAGAGCTGATACATCGAGAAGTCGGTGTCAACGCGTGCGCCGGGATATCGGTTCCAATACCAAATACCACCGAAACCGCTGCCAGCTTCGAAGACTTTAACGGAGAATCCAACTTTGCGCAGTTTGTGCAGCTGATACACGCCGCTGAAGCCTGCGCCTACAATGAGAACGTCAAGATTCTGGTGTCCAGCCATGAAGATTTGATGAGAGTCTTTGGCACAACCCGCTAAATATTTATACGACTTCCTTCACATGCTTGAGATATTACATGCCAAATGAGCAACAGCTCGTGGCACCGCCTGGAAAAGCAACACCGTCTATTCACCAGAATGACCTTTGGAGTGGGAAAGGATCGTAACCTCGTGATGAAGAAAGTGGGATTAACGTTGCATAACGAAGCTTGATTGATGGGCATGTGGTTCTAACTGATTAGTTTTTCTGGGTGAGAACATAAGTATAAAGTAGAGATACAAATGCACATTGAACACAATTCATGTCCTTCCCTACCTCCTTCCTTCCTTTGGAATACAATTACTTTCATGAATGGGGCCATCGTGCATTCATGATCGGAGAAAACGAGGGAGTGGGGTAGATGTGTGGTGTGAGGAGAGGGAAAAACAGCTTTTTTGGAGGTGATGGTGTGAATCGTGACGGACATGCCAGTGGTAAAAACCGCGGTAGTGCTGATGGCGGCTCGTATACTGAGGATAATGGAAGAGCAGTTCGCGATAGTACAGACAAGGGTTGCATCACTTGACGGTAAGTTGACGATGGGATTTGCGTGAAGAGCCCAACGAGGTCCGACGTGGAATATGGGGCTCAATGGGGCGGATCACAACTCGAACGTTGAACGTTGAATTCCAAATTCCTCGCAAACCTTGCCCTCGCTTTTCATCAGAGATTGTCCTCGACGCCAACTCGTACTCATGTCCAAACCCCGTACTCAGCCAACCACTGCTATGCGGCGCGGACGGAGGGGCGAATGTTCGTAATGTGAAGCTTGACTTTGGTAGCGCGTCGCGGTGGTGTTGGGTGTGAAGGAGGGAAGGGGTCCGAGCGGCGTGTGGAGTTTTGGCGGTGGATAGAATGGTCTTTCATGCCAGTGTGACAGTTTGCCGCCCATCGATCAGCCTGACAGCATGGTCAGCTGTTGCCGATG
>JAGGAR010008106.1:0-23926 GCA_017657315.1 Termitomyces sp. K1Ag
TAACCTGTCAACATCACTGTGCAGTTGGATCTGTAAATTTTTGAGGTTTCAATTGTAGATTCACTATTTATGTTTTGGTGTCCCAAGGAAGGTTACTACACTGTACTTACATCTTACTTACGAGCAAACGAAGTGGATTTTGTCTTGTCTGTTGAGGTCATAGTGAGGCTGGTCATTGACAGCCTTTATCTTACTTACGAGCAAACGAAGTGGATTTTGTCTTGTCTGTTGAGGTCATAGTGAGGCTGGTCATTGACAGCCTTTCACTTCCTCCACTGGCAGGACTTGCCATGAACTGTGGTGTACCTATGGCTTGGCTGTCTCTGGGCCAAGGTGCTCCTACGTCGGTCATGATTCTTTACGCCGGTACTTGGGCGTGGACAATGTGGTATGGTAAGTGCTGTGTTCATCAAGCAAGGAACATAGGGAATCTCTGACTAGATTATACCAGATACTATCTACGCTTGCCAAGATAAGCGTGACGATGTTAAGGCCGGAGTCAAGTCGACTGCTCTGATGTTTGGAACTTGGATCAAACCCATTCTTTTTGGCTTTGCCTCAGCACTCGTCGTATCGCTCTTCATTGCCGGTGTGATGAACAACATGGTACCATACTACCATTTGATCAGTGTATTGTGTGGTGCAATCTATTTGGCACATGACATGTACACTATTGATCTAGACTTGCCCGAAGCCTGCTGGAATTCTGTGGGTCTCCAGAAACTTATTGTTCGGCATGATTCTGACCAGTAACTGGGGTAGTTCCATCAAAACGCCTTCAGCTTTGGCGGAATAGTCTGGGCTGGTGCCCTTGCAGACTATATCATGTCACTATATGTGCAGTGAAGCCCAGAAATGGGGGTGTGATGCCAAGCAGAACTCACGGCAGCAATTCCATTCAATATTAGATCAGAGCTAAGTAATGTATTGAATCACGTTGAACTTTCCAAACGAATACATATAATATTGATCAACGTTACAAGTTCTGTACAATAGGTTCATTTCTGCAACGCAGTACATTTCTAGGGCTCCCGAAAGAGTCCTGTGACCGTGAAGTTTACATGAAGAGCTTCAATGTCAAGGTGATGTCTTTCTTAATCTTTCCATTCTAGCGGTATGGTCGGCATCAGGCTGGGACCGCAGATATTGTGAGCTACAGCCATAAACTCATATTCCGATACCATACTTTGACTTCCGCGGGAAATTTTTCCATCAGTGGAGCCAATGCCTGCTTGCGCTAGTCTTCGTTCAGAGTACCCATGGCACGGAAGTTAGAGACAGGCAAATCCGATCATCTGAGCTCTGTTCATCGCTTCGATATTGAGAATGACCCCTCGTTCACTCATTGCTCAACAACGACGCCTGCTTGAGGTCAGGCATTCGATCGAACGAAGGAATAAGAGATTTTTGATGTACTCGGGTAGGATTTTCTCGACACCGTGAAACCAAGGAATGTCTAGATCCCCGGCTCAAGGTTCCCGTTGCCTTGTCATACGAAGACCGTAGAATGTCTCCTGACCCCAGACCTATGTGTTCTTTGACATCTCACGCGACCCATTGAAGGAATTAGGACGGATTTGTCTTACAGCGGGAAGACAATCAAAAGCTTCAGAATGCCCAAGATGGTCACTTTTACGCCATACAGAAACCATTCTCGCGTCATCGACATCTTCGTCGCGATCTATAACACCCACCTATCATGCTCCGCTGGAACCTCATGAGAAAGCGGTTCAATTCTATAGACATATGATCGATGCGGACACCAACCTGCTCCGATGGAGGCTACCTTCAAGCGGGGTATGTGTCGTGTTGACTTACTCGGGAACAGAACACTGTTCCACGGCATCACCGCCGGGCCAGTGGGATGACGAGATAAGTCAATATCATTTCGAGTTGATTGATAAGGATGCGACAGACATTCGTTTGTCAAATTTGATTAGCCCTCAAAAATGATTAGTTTTCCGCTACAGTGCTGATTTACTGAGTCAGACATTCATCGTATCAATACACAAATCAATAGCCCTACAAGCTTTTTTCATTCCATTGTTGCCTGTGACACTCGAGAACTGGCGGGCATTATTTCTAGAGTATTATGCAAGTGATTCCCACTGCGGAAGTCGTTTCCTGGATGGCAGGGAGGGAAGGCCAGAACTGAATTGAAGCCTCGTAAGGGTCTGCAGATAAACAAAGGAAGGGAATATGAAATATTGTCAGAGCTTTTCTATCCAACTCCAGATTGCCAGCTTGCACAGCTCCATCCCAACACCCCGTAGGGATTCGGCAAAGCTAGAACATCGTAAATGAAAAGATTGGCAAGTAGGGCACTGAGGACCGTGGGGCACGATACGATACATGTTTGTAGGTTCGGTAGTAACATCAACAACGTTGAAATGACGGAAAGTGATTGTGATACGGTGCAATGTTCGCCCAGAAATGGGAATTTTGCATTACGAGCGTCGAAAATCGGACAAAGCAACAGAGCGTTTAACAGACGGACCCTCTCGTTTTATATGATAAGAAATCTGTCATTTCACAACAGTCACAGGGAGTATCGCAGGCCGAAGCACGGCGCGCGCTAGTCAACATGGTTGAGCCAAGGATGATCCAATAATTGAGCTGCAGACCATCACTCATCGGGGTCTATGATCAACGTACGGGACAGAAAACTGAGTCTCGGCGACGTCTTGAGTAGAATGACGAGCCCTACCGAGTAGATCTTCCAGAGTGATCGAATGCCGGTCTGAACCATGTAGAAGGGAGCCTGATCAAAGACGAAGGAACTTGAATGAGGTACATGAGCGAGGGAACTGAGTCCTGTATACCTTGTTCGTCGAAGTACAGCTCTGACTTTGCACCTCTCCTTAGAAATTCAAGAGGAAAACCACCGCATGGACCGACGATGCGAGCAAGATGGATTTGCGGTGAGTTCATCCCGGATTTCTCAATGTCCCAAAATGGATCGAATAATTTGGATCCTCGGGCAAATTCATAAATCTAGATTTATGACGACCTCATCGAATTTCAAATGAAAGATGAAAGAAACTCACAATACAGCCCAAGCCCCAGATGTCTATTTTTGTATCCCACTCTGCTCCGATGAGTATCGGGTGATCGAAGACTTATTGGCTGGATCAATTTTGCGAAATGGTTGGACATCATGTTCGCTGAAACGTTTGGTGTCAGGCGCTTAGTAAACATAGAGATTGGGACATTCAACTGCCTGCACCGAAATCCCTAAGCTTGAAGGTTGCAGACATGAGACTAGCGGGACACCAGCCAATGAGTATGTTGTCACCTTTGATATCTGGCACAAGTTCGAAAAGAGAGGTCTAGCTATCGTGAATGAAGGTGTTACCGGTGTGAATGATTCCGCACTCCTCGTGCATGTATTGTAGGCAATTCAGAATATGGTTGGACAGATGTTTGAGCAATGATATAGGCATAGTACCAGGAAGAAACGCTCGATACACGTCGAGAGCATTGAGGCTCATAGCATCCATTACAAGACAAATGTGACTTCCATTAGGGCCTTGGTGAGTAAAATCGTCAAGTAGCTGACACAAATGACCATAGCCATGAGACTGAGGATTGCGTTCCCGTATGAGTTCCAGTAGACCAAGTTCGTCCCAGCTCTCATTTCTTTCGAGAATTGACAAGTCACCAACCAATATTTTCAAGGCAGCAAGGTTCTACGTCCTTCGAGCAACGGCTTTCACTCGCACTCAAAGGTCGACAAACCCGAATGCGGACTGTGTATCCCGGACTAGCCAGACAGTTGAGTACTGGCCCCAGCCCTTCCTAAAAGCTTTCTATTGTTGATGGAAGTCTCCCGGAGCGGGTGATACTCGCCTTGTTTACATAGCGATGCTGAGGTTCTGGATTCCCCTTCCGATGGACCGTGACGGACAGCGTGGATGCAGAGCGAATTTTGGGATTAGATGACTTCCTACCAAGAGCGTTTCTCAGAGACAAAAGAAGCTTTGACGTGGTTTTGGCCCTCGAGCAAGCAGAAGGACCAATCCACGTTCGAACTCCATCGTTTTTTTCCCGGGGTTCGGGCCGAATCTATGATCAGTGGCTGTGCACAGTCAAATTCGTTCGTGACGAGCGAGGACACAATTTGGTCTGCCTCACATACTTATAGCTTGAGCAACACATTGATCTTTGACCTCACGCTCACAGTTTCCACGACATGACAGCGCGGGATAATGGAGGAGGGATTATGCAAGTGTATGATAACTGCAGTTCTTTGGCTGCCAGTTACCTTTGATCATGATGCTCCACGCTACCTGCTTCTTAGCACTCAAAATACTTCAAAACACACCTGTCCTTGGTAAGTAGGTACCTCCTCATGGCCAACATCGCACTCGACGTTGGTGTCTTTCTATTTATCATTTCTCTCTTTCTCTTCTTCAAGCGACACAGGAATGCGTCACGCTTACCACTTCCTCCCGGCCCAAAGAAACGACCGATTATAGGAAATCTCCTAGACATGCCGAAAGGCTTTGAGTGGATTACATATCACAGGTGGTGCCAGGAATTGGGTTAGGTCATATAATAACATATCTGTGAATGTGGATCTCATCTGTACTTTGAAGGCTCCGATATCATTCATCTAGACATTGCGGGCACATCGATTATTATCCTTGACAATGCACAGGTAGCCACAGAGCTATTGGAGAAGAGGTCTTCAATATACTCCGACAGGGAATTAGCCGTTTTTAATCCTTTGCATGACCTTTCAAGTCTGACTACCTTTTACAGGGCGTGGATGCCTATGATTCATGAATTGATGGGTTGGGACTTTCTGGTCGCCTGGATGCCTTATGGTCGGCTTCAACAACTTGTCTTCTCTTCACTAATATCCAACGATCTGCGTAGGTGACGCCTGGTTAGCATCTTTCTCTATCCTACATTTTTCACGGTTCATACCTCCGTATTGAAGGCGTCGACGTCGTAGACTGCTCCATCAAGAATTTAATCACATCGCTGCAAAGAGGTTCCGCCCTCATGAATTGAAAGCTACCCACGGTCTTCTTCGTCGTCTACTCGAGTCACGGAATGACCTGCTCGGCAACCTTCGACAGTTCGTACATAACCATTTGTTACATTGTAGATCTGATGGTTGTCTTTTAGTATGGCGGGTGAGACGATCATGTCATTGACGTATGGGTTGGAAATACAGTCCAAAAATGATCCGTACATTACAACGGCAGCAGCGGCTACCCATTCCGCCTTTACCGCGGCCGTTCCAGGCACTTTCCTTGTCGATTCGTTGCCTATGCTCAAGTATGTACCCGACTGGATGCCTTTCGCCGATTTCAAGCGCAAAGCGAGACATTGGCGCAAGCTCGCATTAGACATGATCAATAAGCCCTACGCCGTCGCCAAGAAGAACATCGTGAGTTTTCATTTCCCTTGGACTCGACTTTTTCTAATATCTTGTATGTAGGAAAATGGCGATACCACCCCGTCTTTCACATTTAGCAGTTTACAAAAGATGGGTGCATCAAGCAATGTGAAGCTGCAGGAAACCGTTATCAAGTCGGTAGCTGGGACGATGTACACAGGTAGGCCTTCCAACATCTTATTGCCAAAATCAACGCCTCTACATTATTACAATGCAGCTGGTTCGGATACCGTAAGCTCTGCTTACATTGAGAAGGATAAGTATTTCATTGATTGCACCCATACAGACTGTGTCCGCCATTGCATCTTGCATCCTCGGCCTCCTTGAAAACCCCGTGGCACTCAAGAAGGGCCAGGAAGAGATTGACCGTATTGTCGGCCCCGACCGGCTCCCAAGTTTCGACGACGAGGACTCCTTACCCTACATTACTGCAATTGTGAAAGAGACTTTGAGATGGAGGAATGTCACTCCAATAGGTACGATGTTGAGTTATATCCTTTCTTTGGATTTACAATTGAGTAGCTATACCACACTTACTCAATGCTGATGATGAGTACGATGGATACTGGCTTCCCAAGGGTTCTACCGTTATTCCCAACGTATGGTGAGTCTCAAATAAGAATCGGCCATTGTATATATCAATGACGCGAACTTGTTAAATAGGGCGATGCTGCATGATGAGAAGGTTTATCCTCGGCCATTCGACTTCAACCCTGATAGGTTCATAAAAGATGGAAAACTGGACCCGAATGTGAAGGATCCAAAGCATGTAGCATTTGGATTTGGAAGACGGTATGCTGGTTTGGCTTGAGCAATATCATTAATCGAGCTGTTCTATCTCATCTCTAGAATCTGTTCCGGACGACACATGGCTTTCTCTGCCGTGTGGATCACTGTTGCTTCAATCCTTGCTACCTACAATATCACAAAGGCACGAAATGAAAATGGGCAAGTCATAGAACCATCTCATGAGTATCTTTCTGCTATAGTTTGGTAAGTCTCTAAAACTTGCCACCTGCTGAATTTGACGCCATTTTCTAGTGTGCCTTTGCCTTTCGAGTGTTCTATCACACCACGATCCCATCAAGCGGAAGCTTTGATTGAAGCGACGGTTTACGAAGAGCGCAAGGAGGGGCCGGACCATGAGGGCATATAGAAAAAGCCGTGAGTCTGAGAGTAGTGTACCATAATCCATGAGATCTCGGTGGTGTCATGCTTGAAACAGCCCATACGGATTGACTAGGATGTCCTGACTATTGGAGATGCAAAGAAGATCTAGCAGGGGAGGGTATCTAATACAAGTACATGTTCTTTCTAGATTCAAGTTAAGAGTGGATAGAATACTTATGTAAGGGTGAAGTGTAATCAGTTATTCAACTTCGCGCCGCAATTTGTGAGGAAGCCGACACTACCTGAAATTTGCAGGTCTAATTTTGGCGGGGAGGATCTGAAGGTGAGCGACATCGAAATTGCTGACGCCAAACTTCTGAAAGCGATGTCAGCCTGGACGTTCGGCCAGACCAACTCACTCGACTCAATTCTTTTCCCTGAGTTCCTGCATGTCTGGCACGACAAGACGAGAGGATGTGAATGAGGTATAAGGTCGACATAGGTAACCCCGAGCTTGTTCTTATTTTTCTGGACGGACGTCATAATATCGAGGTCAACAGTATTATCAGACCCATCCTATCCTCCCGGCTTATGTGATGTGTCTGGTGAGCCCTGGGCGCTGGAGAACGCGCAGTGTTGTCGGCAGTAAAGTCGTTACTTCCAAAAAAGGGAATGTGGTTTCAAATTGATCCAAGTTGATCCATCCACCGCCGAAATTCAGGGTCATTTTTGCTAGCCTGATCTCTATCCTTCCAAACTAATTAGACATAATGCAACCTTGTTCGTGTTCAAACAAAGGACCCACAGGATTATCAAGAGTGTCCATGTTATTGTATTCATCCAACCATAAGTACAGTCGTCCAAGGCCGCCTTTAGAGCCCTCACTAGCACTTTTGGTATCAGAACTCCCCTGCTTCTACGCTTAGACGTTTCGTAGTCTTTTTTGGACGTGCGCAAGCGGAATAAACCATCATCTGTACGTCTTTTGTATTCTACCTCTTCAAATCGACTAAGCCGTTCCTCCACCACAGTTGACAGATCTCCAACTTTGACCGTGAATCACCTACAGAATGCCCCCTCGCAAAAAAACTGCTGACGGAGGGCTCACTGCCCCCATGCGATCGAGTGGACGAACTCGAGTTACGCAGACTGGAGCGCCTGTACCACCTTCCCCACCTCGCCCAGCAAAGTCGGAACCTACTAATAAACGCCCGCGTGCTAACTTAGCCGAAGCACTGGCTTCTGAACCTGCAAACAAGAAAATAAAGAAAGGCATAGCTCAGGAAGATGATGGCGATGAAGCTGAAGCTGAAGACACCCAAGAAGACGTTGCCGATCATGCTGTTCCAGAGGATCTCAATGTGACAGAAGTCGGTGCGTGCTGAAACACTATCGTTGATAATTCTAAGATGACTGACTCAAAGTCGTGAAGACGGGCACATGGTCTACACCGACGGGATCACGGTTTGGGATGCTTTGCTCAATCAGACTGATATCAGCGACGGTGCGAACAAGAACAAGTGAGCTTTCGACCTACCGAAGTCTCCATGGCGGGCTGAGATATCCATACAGGTTCTACGTTCTCCGGCTGCTTCCTTCCGAAGCCGATAAAACCAAATGTTTGGTCCTTTGGCATTGGGGACGCGTCGGGGAAACCGGACAATCCACACGCTCTGTAATTCTTTTTGAGAGAATGTCCGAAGCCGATCGACTGATAATATTACTACATAGGGTCCTTGGCTGCCCCACGAGGCGATCCAGAAATTCAAAGAAAAGTTCAAGGAACGAACGGGCGTGGAATGGGAAGCCCGTGTAGGAATGGTTGCCAAGAAAGGTACGTGTCCTCTATCCTTCTAGAGCGTTCAGCTATCATGGGATGCAACAGGGAAATATACTTGGATTGGTTTGTTCCTGAGCCTTGTGCACTACCAAATAAACGTTTAACGAATGTATGTATTAGAGCGCGACCCAGTTGTCATTCCCCGCTCTACGCTCAAGCCTGAGGTCCAGGTATAGTTCGCTTCTAATTCTCTGCCTGCTCAGCTGTCTTTAACTCGACTCGTGTGTTAGGAACTCTGCAAATTTATCTTCTCTACCGAGTAGGTGCATAGTACTGAAAATACGATTCATCAATACACTATCTTTCTCCATTCAACAGACTCATCCGCAAGTACTTATCATCCATGCACTACGATGCTGAGAAGCTCCCTCTTGGTATAGGATTTGATGTCTCTGTCATTCCAGTCTTCTCACCATTCTCCTTAGGCACACTTTCCTTGGAAACCATCCAACGTGGTTTGGCTGTTCTCAAGGTCAGTATTGCCAAAGGCACCGACGCATTGACCTTCATAACTCCCTTTCCTTAGACCCTCTCCGATGTGATTGACGAATTCGACGGCCATGTCGCGAACGGCGAACGCTTCAGAGCTGCGTGCGGAGAATACAGTGCGACATATTATTCGTGAATGGGCCTTGATCTATCAACCATTTTTAGTTCACTAATTCCTGTTCCCTCAGTATTATTCCACATAAGTTTGGAAGACAGCCGGCCAGACTCATTGACACTCAAGAACTATTACGGAAGGAAACTGACCTTGTTTACGCCCTTGAGAACATGGTAAGAATAAGAACCCTCACTGTCCCGCGTTAGGGAAATGCTTAAATGTACTTAGGCAATCACTTCAAAAATAATTTCAACCAGCACACGCCCAGACGTTAACGGTGCTCCCGTCAACCCCCTTGATGCCAACTTCCGTTCCCTTGGCTTGACGAGCATGGAGCCTGTTAGCCCAGACACTCAGGAATACAGTACTTTGGTAGCCTATGTTCGCGATACACACGGTCCCACCCACGACATTGAAGTATCTGTCAAACATGCATACCGACTGGAGAGGTTTGCTTTTTCCCCTGGAACACCCGATCACTTAACTCAATCGCTTATACAGAGCCGTCGAAACAGAGGCTTGGAACAACAGAACGTCTGGCCATGATCGTTACGGAAAACGTCTTCTTCTGTGGCATGGGTCTTCCGCCACGAACTTTGCAGGTAAATCTAGACATGCTGCTTGCGTCGAGATTTGATGATGCTCAATTTCCCAAGGTATTTTGAAGGAGGGTCTGCGCGTAAAGGTGGCAGAAGGTATAGTGGTCATTTGATATCTGTGTCTTAACCAAAGTCTCATGTGCATGATCGTTGTAGCTCCTGAAAATGGGGATATGTTTGGAAGGGGTCTTTACTTCGCTGATGTGAGAAACCTGACAGTGCTCCTGTTCGACTTAAACTAACGGTTCTCGGAATTAGGTGGTGTCTAAAGTCAGTATTCCCATTCTCTTTCAGCTTCATTGAATACCAACCCTTTATGTCAGTCTGCAAACTATTGTAGTGCTAAGTGTGTACTGTTGATGCATTGACATAACCAATTCTGATCTCCTCTATAGGCGAAGCAATAACACAGGTTTACTTCTTCTTTGTGATGTTGATGTCGATCCGTTCCTTGAGCTGACCCACGCTGTAAGACATCTCTTCACACCCTCTTAAACGTCGACCTTAATCATGAACCGCCAGGACGTCAACGCCGACCAAAAGTGTATGTCAGAGAACAAGATGTAAGTGTTGTGGACCGCCGCACTTTCTTTCTTAGCTTATCCTTCTTCAGAGCCACCAAGGGTATTGGCCATCACCAGCCCGAGGGCTGGCAAGATGCTGGACTTGCGCTCAAAAACTCGGAGCTCCTCGGGTGCAATATGCCTACTAAACTCAAAAAAGGTCGTAGTTCCGACGCTTGTCTGCAGGTGAAGTTCATCAACGTGACATTTCACGGTCTTCGAAACGCGGAGCTCATCAGATACCAGATACGTACTGAAACTGGAGCAGTATCTCCCAACTTGTATCTGAAATACAACGAGGTGAAGTTCAATCAATGTGGCATTTTACGGCCTCCAAACTGACGACCTCGTGACTCTCAGTATGTTGTCTATGACCCTTCGCAAGTTCGTCTCAGGTACTTGTTGATGGTGAATGTACATGCAAAGAAGACGGTATAGAACCTATGTGTAGTCTTGTTTTAAATAAGGATTGTTGGTGGGGTGGGTCCCTTTGGTCCAAACGAGCAGTCTTTCCGATCGGACTTGAGTCTCACCACTGTATCAGGACTGCAAAAGTCGCGGATTCATTAGTATAAGTACTCTCTTTTTATGAATAGAACGATTCCAGTATGAATGGGAAATGAGTAATAACGGTATGGTCTACCTCCATCGTGAGGGTACAAGCTGTGTTTTCCTAGAGTACTGTCCATGAACAAAAATATCTAGCTATTAGACCTATTTGAGATGAGCATTTGATTACGGCACATTCTGCGCCGCGCTCGCATCGTCTTCAGATGGTCCAAAACATACATGTACTACTCACCACCCATGAAGCGCGAATTTAGTCTTTATTGTTCTAAACTTCTTCTCTCGTTACAACGGACAAGACTCTGCGTGAGTGGAAATGATTGACTCTATAGTGTAACAACCCTGGGCTCAAATCTTCTTTGCCTTCTGAGCTTCTCCTGTCACATGCTTTTCATTTACAGAAATGACGTGGTACCCCACGACAGTGACCATTGCCAATACGCCGAGCGTGTTCGCTAATGAAAACAATGTTTCGTGTGAGATCATATCTCTTAGCGTGTCGGATGACGAGACTAAAAAATAAATGTTAGTTGAGAATGTTCATTTTGGTCATCGTAGTCTCAATACCTGGTTAAGATGGCCCGAGAGTAGCGCAAGGTTCGCAGAGGACCAGATACTTGCTGGCGACGTGGAGGTCTGAATGAAAGTGATTGTCGCACGTGGCTTGATTATAGTATGCTATATGTAAACAAACGACAACTAACCTGAGTTTTTTCTTGTTCTTGTTCAGTGAGAACTAAGTTCGCGTGTAATCCTGAGAGCTCACGATTCTGGGAGGGTTACCTTAACTGGACAGTCATCCTATACACGACTTGCCACTTGGGATCTCACTAGCTCCTGGAGACCCGAGAAGCCGCCCACTGCCGCCTACGAGCTTACAGCGCTACCTAAACATTGCACTAACGCGGTGAGGTCTTCACATATAAAGACAACAAAGCTTCTAGCCAATTTTAATTGAATTGACGGAAAAAGCAAGAACAAGGAGTTGACGAATCCGTAACAAAGGTAAGACTCATATTTCTGAATTTGAGTCTGATGGAATTACATCAAATTACAATAAGAATTACCGACGAAATTATACAGATACTTGATGTCCTTCTAACCATATGCCATTTTAGCGCGCTACGATGGACTGTAAACTGGAGGTAGTTCCACTCTGACCGCAAGTGCCTCGGCTCCTCTTACGTCAGTTGCCCGTATACCACTGTCTACATGTTGTAGCGGGGTGTGTTGCGAATTTTCATTAGCAGGTGCTGGGGAATTGACCTGAGACGCTGCATCCCCGTCCGCCTGCGGATGACGACGGCGCTTATCACGGTCCGTCAAGGCATCGCGATGGTGCGCAGAGTTGATATCCGCACTCCTGGAAGAACTTGGGACAGGCTCATCAGAAGATGCAAGAAAGACGGTGCTCAAGTTGCTGATACTGGGTTGGTTCGAGTGGCTTGTTCCAGGGCGAGTAGATATGACTGATTTCCGGGAAGTCATGGGTGGAGAGCCCGTAACCATCGTCCATGGGTTGAACTCAGTATTATTGACTGGTGTTCCGCCATCGGCTTGGGTATCTGTCATTATAAGCCTAAATGGCTGGATCGTGGTCCGGCGTCTATCTGTCAAAGAAGTCAGCAAATGGGATGACAAAACCATCAAAGCTGTTCTTACCTGGAGGAAGTGATGACTCCGCTAATCTATCTTTGACTGTATACGCTTTCGTCCTACGTCGGAAGAGAAGGAAAAGGAATGCAACCCCAAGAAGAAAAAATAGGACACCAATGACGCCTCCTACTATTACTCCGGTATGTATGCTGCTCTTGTTTGATGGTTGCGTAGCGGGTTGGGTTGTACTGTCTGGTGTAGTCGAGGACTCGGAAAAAGTTTTTGTGGGATCCGTTACCAGGAAATAGTCAAACCATACAGTCCCTTCACCAGGTTCGGGGTTGGGATTGACTTTTGTCATATTGACGAGTAACGTGCTGCGCACAAGGATGGGCTAAATTGAAAAAAAAAAAAAAAAAAAAAAAAAATCTAGGATGTACTTACTGGTCACTCATTGTTAATGTGTTTGACCTCCACAACTGTTGTCGATGCACATCTCCCGAACCTGCTGGAGAGACCGCTGTAACAGGCGAAGAATTATCTATTGAATAGGTTGTTTCAACACCACCTGAGGTGACATCGAAAGTGACAAAGACGGCAATGTTCGTGCCTACCGTTGAAGATTAAGAAGTTATAGAAGTTATGAACAGAGTCAATGAGTACGCACCTCTGAACGAAACAGTAAAGAAATCGCCGACATGAGTTGAGCTCGACACCGTCCCCTTATACTCAACTTCAGATGAACCACCATTCATCCATGTCCCATTATAAGTGACCTGTGGGTCTTGATCGTCAATAATATATGTTGACATAGAGGGGAAAAGGTCAGGCGGAAGATGGCGGGATGGGATCCATTTCCAAGCATGGTCTGAGACGCGCAGTCGTCTAAATATCTTCGGGATTGGATAATCTTGACTCGACTCTGGTCCGGCGGCAGAGGGGGTCGTCAATTGGCATGCACCGACTTGATAGAGACCATTGTGCCAGTGGTGTGGTCTTGGTGCCTGATGATTCATGCCTCATGGTCGCCATTTCAAGTAAAAAAAACGTAACGCTATGCACCGCCATAAATTGAGACTGGCGAGTCGCGCAAATCCAAGAGGCAAAGAAAGAAGATGCGTTCGCACCATAGTATCCGGAAAGATAGCTTTGCCGTCGGGGTTGCGGACCGCTATTAAATCGAACTTGGACAAGTCAATCACCACGGCTTTATGGCTCGGAATTGCCTATTGGAGAGATCTCAAACGAGCACTGTACTGACTCGGAAAATCGAAGGTCGTCATTACACCGTAAGTTCAACGTTTCACTGTTTCAGCCGTCGTTGTCGTGTCTAACCAGAACGATCAATATCAGTCTCAAAATCGAGCAAAATCGACAAGCAAAATGAGCCACGAGACGAGTTTGACGTCGAAATGGTTACGTGAGTTCCATGTCTTTCCATGTATACGTACACTGATGATAGGTAGACGGAACATACATAGAAGTCCAGAAAACGCTGCTGTTAACGATAGAATTACGTTGTCCTTGTGTTCTCGGCATTTGACGAATAGAATTTGCTGCTCCGGGATCTGATTGGCCGAGTTCCGTCTCACACGAGTGATTTTGACAGAAGGATGGAATGCGAGTGCTCAGTACGGCAGAGCACAGGGTCTTCTTACGTGGATCCATTAGAACAACAGGGAGTGAATTACCAAGAGATACGGGGGGGAAAAGTATCTGTCCTTCCATGCTTGTAATCTGCAAAGTGACTTGAAACGCTATACAGTATACAATGAAAACCAAAAACGATTAGGAAATAACCGACCGGACCAAGTTCGCGTTTCTAACTTAGGTACTTTATGCTGCCCAATCCCTCGAAGATGTCCCAAAAGCGATCTATGAGAGAAACAAAATGAAGCCTTCGTTGGCGAATAGAGAACTTGAAGTCGAAGACGTTGACGGCCTGCCCTGCGGCACGACCGCGACCTAGAAAGTCAATCAGTTATCGGCATACAGGATGACGGATTCTAGCGGCTCACTACGTAGAAGACTTGAGATCCGTTTCCCATGATGGGTGTGTTATTAGGAGCACTGCTCCGATATGTACGCAGTCCAGCCTATCACGACAGTTTTAGAAGCAACTTCGCCATCAGTGAATCAGCGCACCTTTATACTGCAGATACTTGTCCATCGCCGTGAATGCAAACCTCCTGATTTCTCTCTCAAGCAACCACACATCGTCACAGGTGATCACACCACAGTCGTGCAGTGTGCAAATGGCCTCGAGAAACCAGGTACGCGAGCTGAACTCGGCGGGGTGTATATCCGATCCGATCTTGGGTATAGCAACGGTCTTGAACATAGGCAACAAACTATCCTGCCCAACGACATCCTCGTATTTCCCAAGAAACCCCACATCAGCCAGACGAACGATAGCAACGACAAGAGGGGATGAAACAATATCTTTTGTCTCCGCTTCGAATCTCCACTGGTCCGCACCTGACGAGGGGTCATGATCAGAACTGCCGTTGACGACATGGAAGAGAGTGCCAGAGGAGCCGATGGGGGAGACGGCGGAGTTTGGGACGTAAAATGTCCAGTTCCATGATGCGAGATCGCCTCGATATGTCAGGACGGCGTAGAGGCGATTGGGCTCGAGCTCCATGGTTTCTTGCCAGACAGTGGAGGTCCCCTCATCCGGGGGGGAATCAAGGGAGTCCACTGTTGGTGTACTGGCAATTGAGGACATGCACGAGATGCTCCTGGCTCACTGTGACCGTTAGGAGTACCTGGACCAGCGATGCCCGTATCTGTTTCTGAGGGGTTCGGCAGGACCCGTGATCCCAACAACGGAGGCAATTTCGCGGGAGAACCGGTGTTTCCGAGTCTTCTTACTTATTCAGTTCTATGCATAGTCGTCGAGGCTCTTTACACTGAAACATGACTGGGGCGTTTGGCTTTTTCTGCCCGTAGCTTTTACATAGCGAAGGGTCATTGAAGTTGGTACGTATATTGGGAGACTACATAGTGGCGCCATTGAAGTACGATGGCTGTGAGCCAATGACGACGCCCCATCATAGTCGGACCACTATCCACGCTCGCGAGAGGCAGAACCTAATACTGTCAAGTACTCGCACATCTGGCACAGCGTCCACGTACTCGCTAATACTTACCGCTGACGTTTTCGATCACTCAGGCTGTGGCAAGATCGAGGCCGAGTTTCGACAAGGTATTTGACATTGCCAACTCAATTTAACTTTCAAACTTGTAATACCAAGACAGCTCATCAGCTCTTCTCTGTATAACATGACATTTATAGTCTGATTCACTGCCTACAGCCCACGTTATCCCGCGAGACTCGCCGAGAGGACGAAAAGGTAATTAAAGTGGCGGCTAGTTAGCCGTCGTCTTATTTGGCATATTTTACAAACTATTTTGTAGTTTATCATAGTGGCTTCGACCGCCACTTCAAAGCTTGAGCAGCCACCACAAGCTTTTGAAACCAAAGCCTATGGGCAAGGAATGCTAAGGGTAGACACACAAGCGGCAACGCGATCGGCCCAATCGCGTAAGGCGTTGTTCACGGCAGGTTCAGTCTAAGTGGCGACCAAGGGACGGCTGCGTGTACACTGAAACTTTCACATGGCAATGAATAAAGGTAAATAATGTGTCGTGATATATACCGACGTACGGTTCAGCTAACCGCCTCGAATTGACAATGGAGAGCCTGCTACGAGGGGGAAAGCCGATAGGGGAAGAGTTTTATATCTTTTCTTTCCTTTCGCCGCAGCATTGATCTTAGCGGGTGAACCCACAGACATTGCATCATATCGCACGCTTGTCATTCACTTCTGGCCTCCTGCACCATATCATATCTTCCAACCGGCTTCTTCCTCGGTTGTACTCGGTCTGCATCTGGTCCACATACTGCCGAAAAAGAGGTTTTGGACAACTTTTGGCTCTTGAACTGACCTCGCTCTTCCGATATTGGATCTCACACGAAAACCTTGAGGCTATTTCGACCAACTAGAAACGATCACTGACACGGTGACACCATCTTGCCCTCAATCAATCCAAGTCCTTGATTGTACTTGCCTTGTCACCCAGTGATATTGATTATATTGGGTAATAGTTTTGGAATCTTCTGACTCTTTCTTCTTCTTCCAGACTTTCCTGTACTCCGAGTCTGAGCGAACACTAGGCTCGTTAACAGCCTGCCCACTTGGTCGTGTTAACGTTATTGTCCGACTTATCTTATCATCTGATTCGAGGATGTCGAAGCCAGAGGTTATGTCAAGTGATATTCAGTGATCAAACCAAGCTAGAAACCTCAAGCCATTGGTGATATCAAACTCAGTCGGCGGTTCACATCGGCTCTGAATCCTTTCCTGATCTTCCGTCGATAGGTCAGCTGCAAACAGCGTGACTTGGTTGAGGTTTTTCCAGTTAATGCTTTCGATGTCCTGGAGAGTGGACTGGCAGCTTGCATACGCAAGGTCAAACCTGATAGTGCGGAGAGAAGAGAAGTAAAATGGCCGAAGAAGAAGACTAATGTCCTCTTCAGAAACTAAAATCAGTGTTTCCAAACAAGGTCGGGGGTTGCCGGTAGAAGAAAGTTGGAGATGAGGAAAGGGAAAGGTTGAATCGACGACGGGTGTTTGTCGGATCTTTTCAATTAACAGATCTTTTATTTGTGTGCCGTAATAGAGGATGTAAATGCAATCGTGGAGGGATATATCACATGTAATGTCGAGCTTCTCGAGAGATTGCAAAAGCGGAGGGGTAATAGGCAGCCATGAAGCGACAAGTTGTGCTGAATGACCCGCCCATATCAAAGTTCGCAAAGTCCCATATGCTTCGAGAGGAAGCGCAGGCAAAACCGCATCGTCGTATGGTAATTCTATCAAGTTTGGTAGTGTAATGGAGAGCCCATCCCAGCTGCGAAAGCTCAGAAGCTCCCTGCCGAGCAGGGTAAGTAGCCGCCCTAATTCGTGAAAACCCTCTGGGGGATCCCTTTTTCCTTCGCCCAATTCTGCTTGAATGAATACAGGCTGAGAGGGATCGATACTACTACAAGAGACGTATCTTCTAAGCTCAGCAAGAAGTTCATAATCATAGTATGGATGTGCGCTTGGAAGATTTATGAGGTCGATGGATACATATTGAGATCCCGAGGATATGGAGAATGACCAGCCAGGAGGCGGTATTTCGCGGCTGACTGCCAGTTGGTCTTCAAGACCACTTGAATTCTTGTCATGCGAGGAGAAGCTAGAGCGAAGGTGAGGAAAGGGAATCGTATACTAAGATGAACGTAGCCCACATGTTGCTGATTCCTGAGCGAAATGCGGTCGAGGTAAGGTGAAGAAGACTCCTTGAATCCGAGCCATTTGACGCCATGATTATCTGGTTCAATGACAAAGGCACGGATAATATAAATTACGGACTGTAGAAGATTGGTGAACTTTCATATAAGCAGAGACCCGACGCACAAGGCGATCCATTTTCGGATGACTTGCCAATGAAAGGTTCGGTGAATTGGCAACAACAACACAACACATCCGGATCCGAAAGCAAGAAAAAGAAGCCTTCCAATGATGTCCCTTGTACTCGTAACTCCTTGTGAGGTAGATTAGTTGAACGTGCTCTTGTTCGATCATGAGGGGGTATACTTATACGTGCAATAGTAGTATCCGAGTCAATAGTAGCTGGCTGTTGTCCTCCGGGTTCAACGCATCCGCATCCGAGTCTTTGGCCAGGCTGCTCTATGTATCCCATCCAGCTGCGGCTGCAGTCCCGGCAACAAAAGCTCCACTTGATATCCGAGTCTATCGACCGTGATATTATATCTGATCCCCTCGTTGCATGGACTGGCACTAGTACTGTAACTTGACAACGCTCGAGAGACCCGCTTACTGCAGTGGGGTCCACAGGCAATGCAATGCAATGCAGTGTCTTCTTGCTAGAAATCTAAGTAAGTATCTATCTCGTGAATCCGATCGTGAGGAGTGGAGGATTTGTCCCGGGCTTACGAAGTTTGTTAAAGATCGTGATCGTGATCGTGAGCATTGTGCGGTCCGTGAGATGTATGTATGTACTATGAGATGTTAGGAGGGTTCGTTGAAAAGGCCCTTGAAAATCGACTAAATTCCGTCGTACACCGTGCATCGTGCATGCCACGCACTGCCCGGGCGTACAGAACGAGTCTATGTACATAGAATCAAACGTGGAGTGATTTCTGCAATCCTTGCTGTCGTATGTAGGCTCGCGAGTGACGAGTCCGAGATGGATCATGGATCATGGAAGACTCGGACACGCGCTCGGTTGGACGAGCGTGACAGCGCTAAGTATGTAGTGGAAGAAAAACATGCAGTCGGTGTGTGTGTCGGACGGGCAGGGCCGGTCGAAGTCGAGGTACAATGAGGAGATGATTCATGATTGGCTCAGACTCGGAGGCAGGGGTAATCATCATCGCCTTTGGTGCATGGTGACGACAATAGCAAGGATTCCCATCGCGGCGCCGGCACCGTGACTGCTCTCGGCATTGTTCTGACCGAGCTAGGTGTCGAGTTTTCTATGGTAATTACAACTTGGGATAGACGCAATACGTCGAACATTCATTCTTGGTGTCTTGCATGGCAGGATACCTCCAGGGCTGATATATACAAGCGACAGCGACAGCGGGAAGCCTGAGAGAGGCCTCGTGCCACGCCGCGCCGTCTCGATCGTGTAATTAATTTTCCTGGTTAGGTAAGCAATACTTCATGGTTCCCTCTTATTTTTGTGAATACTCCCTCTAGCAACGACAACGGGGCGTCGTCTTCGTGGCCTACCATGGCCGGTCTACTCCGCAAAAAACAAAAGAATGAGCAGCGCGGAAAGGGTGTAGGTCAGCCCCAGCCCCAGTCACAGTCCCAGCAGCAGCAGCAACAGACGTCGTCGTCGTCGACACCGCTGTTCGCCAGGTTCGCGAGCAGCACGACGGGCACGAGCACGAGCACGAGCACGAAGCAGGCACAGGATGCCCCGCGGATTGTGTCGTCGCCCATGATGCTGGGTAAAGCAGGTGTGTCGTCGAACCACAGGGGAACAGCGGGCGCTACGCAGCAGCGGAACGTGCGGCCCGGGAGTCGAGAGACGCCAGCAGGACCAGGAAACCATCACAGCCGACTCGCAGTGCGCCCGCCGCCGTCGCCGCCGCCGCCGTTGCCGCCCAAGGTCGACGTTGCCAGCGAGGACGTCGGGGAATACGCGCACCTATGGAGCATGATCGTCGGCAGACCTCCTCCTATCGTATCCTCTCCCGATGTGGATCATCATCCGACTCTCGTACAGGATTCTGATCGTCCTCTGTCTCTGCGCGCTTCTGGATGTCGAAACTCACGCTCAGCCCGATCTTACGAGAATATCAGCAATCCTCACGTCAACGACACCACGATAGTGAGTTCCCGTTTCCCTGTCTTCCCGCGCGTGATTTGTTTTCGAGAGAATCCAAAGTCTATTCGGCACATGAGCACGTAATCCGATGGCCTTCATAATCACCCACCCATCCCACTTCCGATTCCCTCATCTTCCCTTCTCCTTCTCCTATGTACATCTACCGTCCACACGCTTACTCCTTCCCCCAGCCGCCGCCGCCGCACCAACAACCTCACAACGATCCGCCAAGCCGGTCCTTCTCCCTCTCAAGCTCGACATCGACACCCGGAAAGCCTACGGGACACCCGGCATCGCCATCACCGTCGGTAATTAACTCTCTTCCTTCTTGGCGAGTGACGTCGTGTTTTTCTCAGTCGTTACATATATTAGGCATTCGGAAAACGCGACTCTGGCTCGGGCTCTGGTAGTAGCCTTGGTAGATCAGGTTTGTGGTTCCCTCCACTTCACTCCACCTCGCAACCACCCCGGGGCTCGCTCCACGTACCCAGAGTACATCATCACTAACACCCACTTCCCACGCCAGATCCCAACTCAAATTCTACTCCAATCACCATGGGTGCCAGCGCCAACATCAACACCATCAACGCGCCGGACGCATCGGCCCATCGCGCGCTTGCTAATTATACCCCCAATACCAATGCCAATGCCCCTGCCAATGCCCCTGCCAATACCAATGCCCACGCCAACGCCAACGCCAATGTCAATTACACATATAACCACAGAGACCCTCAGGCCCCGCAGTATCGTCCACCACCAACAGCATACCAACACCAACACCAACAAAATCGGATGAGCGCGCAGTATACACCCACCAACCCCACCCCTACGCCTGCTACAGGCACCCCGAGGAAATCATCGAGTTTGAGTGTTAGGTCCACTTCGAGTGGTGTGACGGGGCCTGGGCATATGGGGGTGGGGGGTATGGGTGTGAATGGGGCGGGGGCGGCGAACGGCAAGGTGAACGGCGCGGGGGCGGGGAATGGGATGGGGATGGGGAATACGAACGGCAACGGGGCGGGTAAACCGCTCATATTCGCAGCGATGGCTGCGGTCGATCCGAAAGGCCATGGGGCGGTGTATAGTCCTCAAGAGTGGCAGCAGCGGCAGGGTGGGGGTGGGGGTGGGCAGCAGTACAACCACCCGCAGCACCCACAGCAGCAGCAGCAGCAACAGCAACAGTGGCAGCAGCAACAGGGAGCGGGACCCCTCCCGCCTAGGAGAGAGTCTCTCTTACGCGCGCCTTCACATGTTCAACCACAACCACAACCACAACCGCAAGCGCAGTCACAGCCGCAATTCCGAGTTCACCCACCCGCGCCCGCGCCCGACGTATCGCGCGCACCTTCGATCAATACGCGTGGGTCTTCGCCTTCTGGGTCGGGGTCGGGGTCGGGGTCGTCGGGGAGGGTTTCGTACCCGTATTATAATGGGAATGGGAATGGAGTGGGCCCGCATGGACAGGGACCGCGTCCCCATTCGCAGTATGTTAATGGGAATGGGCATGGGATGGGGATTGGGAACGGGAATGGGAATGGGAATGGGATGGGACCGCACTACGTCAACGGCAATGGAAATGGAATGGGGATTGGGAACGGGAACCGTAACGGAATGGGACCGCACTACGTCAACGGCAACGGCAACGGCAACGGTGCTGGTAACCCCAACGTCAACGCTCATCTCAATCCCAATCCCAACGTCAATGGCAATGGCAATGGCAACGTCAATGGAAATGGAATGGGGATAGCGAGCGGTACCGTCAACGGCAACGGCAACACCAACGGAATGGGGACCACGAACGCCAACCCCCACGCCCACCCCACCGGAACCCCACCGACGCACGACAACCCCCACCCCACACGCACACGAAGACTGAGCAAATCCCATCCTTCGCCTTCGATCGACTATTCGCATCCTCATCCTCATGCCCATCCCAACTCCCTCTCACACCCGCACTCGCACGCACACGCGCTCTCGCACTCCGTCTCGCAGAAGGTGCTTCCATCCACCCCGACGCCGACGCCGGCGCCGATGATGATGTCGTCACCGTCGCCTTCTAAGACGGGTCAGAGGGAAAAGACGGGGACGGGGTCGCCTCAGAGGGATAAGACGTCGCCTCAGAGGGCAAAGACGGGGACGCCTCACGCGCAGATGCCTCAGAGGGACAAAACAGCCCACACGGGACAGACGGGACAGACGGGCCCGATCCAGATCGAAGGAGGCGACACGCTCGGTGTGCCGCTTGATGATGATCCGTTTGCGAAGGTCGAGGGCGTGAGGATGCTTTTGCCTTCTGCGTCGAATGGGAATGGGGTGTCGAATGGGAGTGCGAGTGCGGGTGCGAATGGGAATGGGAATGGGAACGCGAACTCGAGGCCGTCGTCGCGCGGTGGGGAGGACGTTCATTCTGATTCGGCGAGTAGTGGGAATTTGGGGATGGGGTTGCGTCCGTCGGTTTCGGTCTCTGCATCGGTGTCGGCGTCAGCGTCGGTGTCGGTGTCGCCGATGTCATCGTCCGACGACGTGCGGCGCGCGACCGGGGACATGGAACCATCACCCTCCGCCCCCGCCCTTTCCCACCCGCACTCCCCCTCCTCCGACCACACCTTCCTCCCCCCCCCCCTCATCCCGCCCACCTCCGCCTCCGCCCCAGACCACCTCACGCCCTTCCTAAGCTCCGCGCCCCTCCTCCGCGTGCTCCTCGGCTTCTTCTCGTTCTACGAGTGGTGTCTGGTGCTCAGTCTGAGTCGGGAGATTCGGTTTATGGTTGTGCAGAGCCCGGAGCTGAGGGAGACGGTGTTGGAGAGGTTTTTGTGCGGGGTTGGGTATAGGCGGTGGGGGGCGGTGGGGGGTGGAAATGGGGAGGGGAATGAGGAAGAGGGAGAGGCGGATCCGTTGTCTTTGTCGTTGCAGGTGCGTTTTTGGTGTTTGTGGTCTGCGTGGTTCTGTTTCTGGGTTTATTGACTGACTGACGTATGTATGTATGAACGAACAGGATCTAAGCGACTACATGCGCGGCGTATCGACGCCTACACACGAATACGCGCGTATCGCAGCGCTGTACAACCACTCGCTCTACGTCCACCCAACACACAGGGACCCATCGCTAAACGAGACCGTTAGGCACCTCGCGGCTTCGTGCAGAGCTTATACGCGCGTTGTACTGCGTCTTCGTGCGCAGGCGGAGAAGGAGGCTGTGGTTGCGCGGTCTCGTGGTGCAGGGTTAGGGAGAGGCGCGTCAAGACCGCCGAGCCGCGTGCCTTCACCTACGTTTTCGTATTCGAACCAGAGCCATGCGTCGTCGGCGCAGAATTCGGGGTCACAGCAGCAGCAACAACAGCCTGGATATGCGCCCTCCCCCGCACCCTTACCCATACCCGTACCCGCGCACGCACAGACACAGACAACCGCGCAAAGGCCCCCGACGTTCCAGTCACCCTTGTTCAAGCTCAAGCGCGCGCCGCTCCTGCGCGTGTTTGTGCCCTCGCCCGATGGGGATTGGTTATCGGACAAGAGCGTGCTAGAGTGCGAGGCGGAGTGTCGAAGGGCGGGTGTGATGGGTCTCATGCGGCTTGGTGACGTTGTGTGGGATGTGGCTGTGGGAGACGAGGGGAATGTGGGTCGTCTCGTTTGGGATGGGAGCTATCTGATCGTAAGTTCTTGCGTCTTGCCCGATACCTTCGTTCCATGCATGCCTTCCGAAGAAGTCCTTCGCTCGCGCATGCATTCTCTTCCCTTCTTTCTCTTCTTTCTCTTCTGACCTCTGATCTGTGCCACGCCAATCAACGCTAACGCTAATACATAATTGACACGAACTCTAGGATTTGGATTATACGTACTCCCCGATTGGCGATCTTCCAAAGTACATGCCGACACTTGCCTTCCCGCCATCGTACTTCCATCGCGTTATCCGAACCGGTGGACCGAGCTCGAGTTCTTCGAACCCGATTGCGCATATCGATCTTCGGCCGTGGGGGGAGGAGATTGCGGCGAATCTGCAGCTTCTTCAGGATCGTGTGCGTACCGAGACGTGAGTACTAGTGGTGGTCGATCTGAGTCTGTGCTGACGTACTTTACGTTTGTTCTTTGTTCTTTGTTCGACAGACCGCAGGGTACGTATCATAACGTCGTACGGTGGGTCCATCGTTCGTCTTTCGTGATACGTCCACCCCCCAGGGGCCAACAGCGCCCGCCGATGCCGATGCCGGTCAACCACCACTCGCC